>VMDO01007933.1:0-32500 GCA_007922755.1 Pedetes capensis
GCTCAGTGGTACAGTACTTGCAAAGCATGCATGAGGCCCGTGGTTCAACCTGCCAGGACCATGAGGGCCACTATGACTTCGACTCAAATCAACAGTACCTAATAACAAAAATAACTGATGACACTTTGCTCTGAGAGCAAGTAGATGTCAGCCAATCAGTGATGGCTTCATGAGACAGCCTACTCACTCTGAAGAACATGCTTCCAAGACTGGCACTGACATTCTATTTCTTCTTCTACTGCTGCTGCTGCTGCTTCTGCTGCTACTGCTGCTTCTTCAGTGCTGGGAGTCAAATTCAGGGCTGCACGCATGTTACCCAAATGTTCTACTAGCAAGTTGCAACCCAGTCCCCAGACCTCTTCTTAAAGGCACCATATGAGAACTGCACTTTGATTTCCTTAACAAGACAGTGGTTCACCCTCCTGTCAGCCTAGCTTCTAGGTTTTGCAAGTGCTGGACTCATTCTTTGGTTCCTCTTACCCACCAATGCAACAGAAGGCTCAATGTGAAGATGATCTGGAGTCCAAATGCCAATGCATGAAGCTGAATGCTAATGACATATGCCTATGATGAATTCCTGTACTATGTACTCACCCCCACCAAATCCAATATCAAGGAAACACCTGAGGACAAGGACAGCTGAGCGTCTCCAGGGGGCAAGTTTGAAGTTTCAAGGTTTTGGATGGCGTCTGGCCTGTCCACCAAATCCCAGGGAGTTATGGTGAGGTCCAGAGTGATGAGGCTCTGCTTGCTGCTAAGGGCCTTGGAGAGGGCTCTGCACTTGAAGGAAGTGATGGAGCACCCCCACAGCCTTGGTGATAAAACACAGAAGTTAATTCATTAACTCAACCAATGCTTCTGGATGCCAGTGCATATGCCAACAACACACTTGAGTGTTGGGATCCGACTGTCGGCAACAGAAGGCCCTGACCTCAGAGCTCATACTCAATAGGAAACAGAATAATGTGCTATGTAGCCTACCATCTACAAGCAAGGATTAGGAAGGCCAAGTAGTAAGGGAGTGGCTGGGGATACCACCTCCATAGTTGAGGAGGACCTGAGGGGGTTAAGGGAATAAATTCTAGAACCTAGAATAGGAGATCTCCAAGCAGAGAAATAGCCTGTGCAAAAGCCTTGATGTTACATGTGATTACCATGTAAAGCAGAAGAGTAAGCCGTATTTGGTGCCACATGGTATAATCCCAGCAGTCAGGAGGGTGAGGCAGGAGGATTGTGGATTTGAAGCCAGAAGCAGGCAGCATAACTTAGCCAGTCCTTGACTCAAAAAACATTAAAAATGAGCTTGAGGTATAGCTCAATGACAGAGCACTTGCAAAGTATGTGAAAGGCCCTGGCCCAGGCTTCAATCTCCTGGCATTACCAAAAAAAAAAAAAAAAAAAAAAAAAAGTACAGACATGCATACATACAGTTATATTATTCCATCTTAAAAAATAAATAATGTCATTTATAACAACATAGATTATCCCAGAGGATACTATGTTAAGTAAAATAAGCCAGGCACAGGAAAGACAGATACTGCATGATCTCACATCACATGTATATTAAATTCATAGAACAGAAAATAAAATTGAAAGCAAATGGTGAATTAATTGAAGAAATGAAAATCTAAGGCTACAGTAGTTAGACAAGAGGAAGAGGTTCAAGGAATCTACTGTACAGGGTAGTGACTATAGTCAATAACTATATATTACATACTTGAAGATTGTTCAGAGTAGATTTAAATCATTCTCATCACAAAAATATGTGTTGTAATATAAACATTAATTTGCTTCATTTGGCCATTCCATAAGGTAGACATATATGAAAAGATCATGTGGTTCTCCATAAATGTAATCTTTTGGGACAGGGTCTTACAATGCAGCTCAGACTGTCCTGGACCTCTACATCCTTCTGCCTCAGGCTCCTGAGTGCTGGGATTACAGGTATGTAACCCCACACCCATCTTAAAAATTTCACTTGTCCACTGAAAAATAGGATGCTGTTGCCCGGGCTTCACTTCAGAGGATCCCTGTTTGACTGGTCTGGAGTAGAGACTGGACACCAGAATTTTCAAAGCTCTAAGCATTTTGATAATGAAGTAGAGGTTAAACACTGATTCAAGTCTACGAGCTTATACTGGCGAAGTCAGAAATCTAATTTTTTCTTTCTCTTTTAAAATATTTAATTGACAAAGATTGACTATGTTCAAGTATATAATATGGTTTGATATACATTGTGCAATGATAAGTGTGATCAAACTCATACTTCCATTGCCACCATGCTGTATGCAAGAGCCCACAAACGTGAGGTCAGATATGGGATTTTCCACTTGGTTGATCATGTTGGTGCTCAAGAAGTTTGGGATTTTGGACTTTTGAATTACAGATGCTCAACTATAGCTGAAACCCATATGTGACTGAAGTTACTGGTGCTGGGCTTTAGCTCAGTTGGTAGAGTGCTGCTCTGTGCCCTCTGATACCCTGGGCTTGATCCCCAGCAGCCCCAAAATGACAGAAAGACCTGACAGCCCACTCCTGAAATAATCCCAAACCATCAGCCATTGAAAACCCTATGAGTAGAAGATAAGCAGTGACAGAGTGTTAGGCAAGGTACAGCACTGGGGAGTGTTTTGTCTGTTGTACATAGGGTCATTATGAATCTCACCCAACTCAGTGGCATCTAACCACAGCAATCTGTCATAGGCAGTGTAATAGTAGCCCTCACAAATGTTCATACCATAGTCCCCAGCATGCCTGTAATCCCAGCGACTCTAGAGGCAGGGGCAGGCAGATTGCAAGTTTAAGTCCAAAAGCAGTCTGCATAATTTAGGTAGACCCTGTCTCAAAAAATGAAAAAATGGGCTGCGGGTGCATGTCAGTGGTAGAGCCCTTGCAAAGTTTGTGAGCATGAGGCCCTGGGTTCAACATCCAGTACCACCAATAAACAAATAAACCATTCCTGTTTTCTTGGCTCCTTTCTTTCCCCTGGGGAAGAGAGACATCCTTATGCTGATTCATTCTGGGAACACAGGTTTCTCCAAGTGTTCCTTTGTAGATTTACCTAAGCTTCTTCAGGAGCCTCAGTTTTCCCTATAATTATTCCTTGAAGATGCATTATCTTTAATAAACATTGTATAGTTTAATTTTTCTATCAGGTACAAATTCTTTCTTTCTTTCTTCCTTTTGGCTGTACTGGGGTTTGGATTCAGGGCTCTGCAATTGCAAGCTTTCCAAGTGCTGTACCACAGAGCTGCACCATCAGCCTTTTTTTTTGTTGTTGTTGTTGTTTTTTGTTTTTTTTTTTGTTTTTTTGCTTTTTGAGATAGTGTCTCACTAAGTTACATAGACTTTCTCTGGTATACAACTTGTGATCCTTCTACTTCTGCCTCCCAGGTCTCTGAGATTAAAGATATGCACCACTGTGCCCAGCTCCAAACTCTTTTATGTGCTGAATACTAGACCCAGGTTTTCCTGCCATTTTCTGGACCCATTCTCTGGGCCTGCACTCCCCACATCTCCCTGATAACACATGGAAGTATGACCTGGGTTACAAAGGTAATATTGCTCACATCTCCTGGAGTCAAGGCCCACAGAACTCCTCAGAAAAGCCTATTCCTACTGGCTCTTGTAGTCAACTTCAATTTTCAGGAATCCTTTCCTTTTATTACTCCTATACTATGACATGGGGGACTAGGATTTAGTTCAGTTGGTAGAGCACTGCACTGCAGTCTCTGAGGTCCTGAGTTCAATTCCCAGCACTGCAAAAATGGGAGAAGGACACGGCAATCTGAGTCAATCCTGAAACAATCAGTCATTGAATACCCTATGAGGGTTGCTATCAGTTGGACATTACTTGATATCACCTAACAACCACAAATACTGTGATCCTGGCTCTCCAGGCAAAATAGACTTCCTCCTTAGTAATAGTGGGACTCTGGCCAGCTCCATGGGAGTGAAAGATCACACTTTCCATCTTTCCCTGGATCCCTTTTCCTGGCCAAAACTCCCTAGCTTTTAAACACACCTGCTTCATTTGACTCTGCTTTGTGCCTAAATTCTCAGATGGTAGAATCTAAAACCCCTGCAGCCCTTCTCATTTTTGCCCCTTGCCCCCCGGCCTTTTCTTTGTGGTGGCCCACATGGCAGCCCCAGATTCAAACTCTTGTGGTCACTGCAGGGAGGAGGATGCCCCACAACCTTCACAGCAGGCTTGGTGGACCTTTCTTTAGGCCTCTGCCACTACATGGTGGCACACAGCGTTCGGTGAGAGAACCCCAAACACTTGCCCTGTCCTAGATTAAGCTCCTACCCAGGCCACGGGGCAAGGGCACACACCAGGTTGGGCCCTAGTAGCCAGCACCAAGAGGCTCTGCAGTGCTGCAAACCTAAAATCTATGCTGCAACAGCAGCCTGCAGGATGCCATAATGTCACCCTCCACCCATGTCCAATGCAAACGTGGCCACCACCATGCCTGATACAAGCCCAGTAGATGATGAACCTTCCCATGTGCAGTCCCAATACTCCTACATGCCAGCTTTGGCCTTTTGTTTAACACCTTCTCTGTCTGACCTCATCCTTAACCACCATACACTTTGCTTTGGGAAGGACGAGTTTCCTTTTCTCTATGCATTTCTTTTGTTTGCCCCTCCTCATGAATATAGCATGTGTAAGCCCTTTTCTGTGTTCCTGTCTGTATGCTTATAGCCAATAGCCATGAGACCAGATGTCAATAACAATTATCAGTTTAACTTCCTCTCTCTTCCTTGTAGCATGGTCTAGATATAAATCTTGGGAAACTAAGATGTGGGCTCTCAGGCTGTACGGGCTAGACCACACCTCTTTCTGCTATGCTGCTGTGTTGTTACTTTTATGTGTTATCTGCCTTTATGGTATCAACTGCCACAACAACTTTCCCTGCCCTTCCCTGCCTTTGAAGCACCTGAAGGAAACCTGGACCCCTCCCTATGCATTCCTCTGCTGCCTGAAGCAGCTTCCATAGCTGCTTCCAATCAACTACAGTTGGACTTCTCCCTGCTTCCACAGAATACAGCCTTACTTCACAAACACGGCCCATGTCACGCCTCTCCCCCAGGCCACAGAATCCACATGGGGATCTCAATCATGGGGGCCTTCATGGGAAGTGCCAACTTGTAACAGAATCTCTTCTTGTCTCTCTGCAGAACATGAAGCAACTCCTATAGGCTCTGTCACTGCCCTATCCCTCTAGGGACAGGGACACTTTTTTTGTCCTTGGAGCAACCAAGATCTCAGACATTTTTCCATTTTTGTATTTACATAGACCAGAAGAAAGAGATATTTAGCCTCCAAATTCCATTTTTGGGTAATCTCGACCCTCCAATAGCAAATAGAAATTACCAAAAGAAACTTTCATTTGTAAGAACAACTCTCTCACCGCTGATTAACTTTTAAAATAGGAAAAGATGTCATCTTAAGTCTCCAAGATGAGCCACATCTCTTTAAGGTTTGTTTTCTCTGTGTGGATCCTTAAAAGCCCATCATGAATTCCTTTGCCTTTGAAATTAATTTTCTATCTTGTCTCTACTGAGTATGTGCCTTTTCAATGCTAATTTAGGTTTTAGGATTGTTTAGAGCTATGGAGGAAAAAATCAATAGTACAAACCTTTGGTTCTTTTATTTTTATGTATGAATGTATTGTCTTCATGTGCTCTTGTTTGGTACCGGCTGGGATTAAACGTCTAAAAGTAATTGTTATTCTTTGTCTCATCTCTGATTAGTTCATTCTTTAGATAGTTTCAAGTAATTGTTTTGTGTCCTTTTGTCTGTCAAGTCTGGTATCAGCCTATGTCTTTGATTCAATGTTCTTTTTGTGTATATGAGTACAACACAGAGGTGGGTATATCTTCTGCCTCTCAGTTTAACTATCTGAGTTTTTCATCTTATCTGCTGCTTTTTAGAAAATTGAGTATTCAAGGTTACCTCCAGGAAGGACTAATTAAAATATAGGCATTTAAGAGTAAATTCTAAAACTTGGAACTAAGGAAGAAATGGTCCATTGCTGCCTCACTAGAGGCTTGCAGCAGAATATTAAAGTTTAGCAATTGAAACTGTTGTACCCCATGGCTCAACCCTAGAAAAATACTCGAAGACACAAACAAGTGGACCAGAAGCAGAAATGTTTATTTAGACCAGCTGGCTACTTTCAGTCCTGGGAGTGGACTTACAGAAAGCAGCATCCGACTCACAGTGCTTAGGGGCTTCATAGGGTAGGGGAGGAGAAGCAGAATTACAGAAGCAGAAACTTTCCTATGGTAAAAGGGTGGGGGTACAAAGTACAAGGTAAGTTTGTGTTTCTCAGAGTTTAGCCACTTGCAGGAATTCCCTGAATTTGACCACTTACAAGTTATCTAGTGACCATTTACAAAGTTATCTAGTGCTGCCACATTTTCCTTAATTCAGCCCTTTTGCAGGCCCAGCCATCTCATGACACATCACCCGTATCAGCTTTCATTGAGGGCTAGTTTTTGAAGGAACCAGAGTAATTTTGAAATGACCTAGGCCTGTTCTCACCAACTGTTGATCTTAATTTGTTTCATTCTGTCATAAATTCAGCATAGATTCAATGCTCCTCTTTAAACTGGTAAATTTCTTTACCAAATTCCTTTGATTTACAAAATCTTAATATAAAGATTAGGGCTGGGATTTAGCTCAGTTGGTAGAGTGCTGTGCTGCAGTCTCTGAGGTCCTGATCTCAATTCCCAACACCGTAAAAATGGGAGAAGGGCCAGGCAATCCACTCCCAAGGCAATCCCGAAACAATCAGCCATTGAAAACCCTATAAGGGTTGCTATGAGTCAGATACCAACTCGAACAAGCTTGTTACCATCTCACTACTAAATTGTTAGGTGCCGTCGAGTCGAGTCCGACTCATAGCGAACCTATGTACTGCAGATCTTATTTATGTTTAAGCCCATTGTTGCAGACACTGTGTCAATCCATCTGGTGGAGGGATTTCCTCTTTTGTGTTGACCTGCCACTCTCCCAAACATGACGTCCTTCTCCGGGAATGATCTCTCTTGCCTACAGGTCCGAAATATGTATGATGCAGTTGGGCCATTCTTGCTTCCAAGGAGCACTCTGGTTGCACTTCCTCAAGGACACATTTGTTGGTTCTTTTGGCAGTCCATGGTATATGCAATAGATGTATCCAGCACCACAATTCAAAAGCACGAATTCTTTTTCTGTGTCTCTTGTTCAATGTCCAGCTTTCACGACCATACGATGCAACTGAAAATACCATGGCATGAGTCAGACGCACCTTCGTCTTCAATGCGACATCTTTGCTTTTCAATACTCTAAAGAGATGTTTTGCCACAGCTTTTCCTAGAGCAATGCATCTTTTCATTTCTTGACTGCTGCTTCCATAGGTGTTGATTATAGAGCCAAGAAAAGCAAAATCTTGGACAACCTCAATCTATTCTCCATTTACTGTGATGTTGTGTGCTGACCCAGTCATAAAGATTTTGGTTTGTTGATGTTTAGTCATAACCCATATTGAAGGCTATGATCTTTGATTTCATCAGTAAATGTTTTAAATCCTCTTCCCTTTCAGCAAGGAGAGTGGTGTCATCTGCATGATGCAGGTTGTTAATGAGACTTCCTCCCATCTTGATGCTGAGTTCTTCCTCATAAAGTCCAGCTTCTTGCATTATTTGCTCAGCATATAAACTGAAGAGAAAGGGTGAAAGTATACAGCCCTGACACACACCTTTCTCAACTTTAAACCACTCAGTGTTTCCTTGTCCTATTCAAATAACTACCTCCTGATTCATTTACAGATTTCTCATGAGCACAATTAGGTGTTCTGGTATTCCCATTTTCCAAAGTGTTATCCATAATTTGTTGTGATCCACACAATCAAATGCTTTTGGATAGTCAATAAAACATAGACATCTTTCTGATATTCTCTGCTTTCAGCTAATATCCACCTGACATCAGCAATGATGTCCCTGCTTCCCCACCCTCTTCTGAATCCCGCTTGATTTTCTGGTAATTCCCTGCCTATATACTGCAGCAGTTGCTTCTGAATGATCTTTAGTAGAATTTTGCTGGTGTGTGATATTAATGATATTGTCTGATAGTTTGCACATTCAGTTGGATCCCCTTTTTTGGGAATAGGCACAAATATGGATCTCTTCCAGTCAGTTGGCCAAGTAGCTGTTTTCCAAGTCTGTTGGCATAAACATATTACCACCTTCCAGTGCTGCATCTGTTTGTTGAAACATCTCTATTGGTGTTCCATCGATTCCTGGAGCCTTGTGTTTCACCAGTTCTTTTGAGGCAGATTCCACTTTGTCCTTCAACACCATTGATTCCTCTTCATATGCAACCTCTTGGAATTGTTGGTCATCTACCAATTCTTTCTTGTATAATGACTCTGTATTCTTCCCATCTTCTTTTGATGTTTCCTGCATCATTAATATTTTCCCCATAGAATCTTTCACTACTGCCACTCGAGGCTTAATTTTTTCTTCACTTTCTTAAGCTTTAGAAACACAGAGCGTGTTCTTTCCTTTTGGGTTTCTCTCTCCAGCTCATTGCACATGTCATTATAAAATTTGTTTTTGTCTTCTCGAGCTGCCTTCTGAAATCTTCTCTTAGGTTCCTTAACTTCATTGTGTCTTCCTTTGACTTTGGCGGCTGGATGTTCAAGGGCAAGTTCTACTGTCTCTCTGACATGTAGTTTGGTCTTTTCTTTTTTTCTTGTCTTTTTAAGAACTTTTTGCTTCCTTCTTGAATGATATCTTTTTTGTCATGCCACAACTGTTCTGGTCTCCTATCATTTGTGTCTAATGCATTAAACCTATTTTTGAGGTGGTCTCTGAACTCAGGTGGGATATACTCAAGGTCATACTGTAGGTCTCGTATACTTGTCCTAATTTTCGTCACCTTCAGTTTGAACTTGCGTATGAGAAGTTGATGGTCTGACCCACAGTCAGCACCTGGTCTTGTTTTGACATTTTGTATGGAGCTTTTCCATCGTCTCTTTCCAAATATGTAGTCAATTTGATTCCTATATGTTCCATCTGGTGAACTCCATGTGTATAGTCTCCGTTTATGATGTTGGAAAAATGTATTTGCAATGAAAAGGTCATTGGTCTGACAAAATTCTATCATGTGATCTCCAGCTTTGTTTCTGTCACCAAGACCATATTTTCCAACTACTGGGCCTTCTTCTTTGATTCCAACCTTTGCGTTCCAGTCACCAGTGATTATCAGTATGTCATGATTGCATGTTTGATCTATTTCAGATTGCAGAAGCTGATAGAAGTCTTCCCTTTCTTCATTTGTGGCCTTAGTGGTGGGGGCATAAATTTGAATAATAGTCATATTAACTGGCCTTCCTTGTAGGCGAATGGATGTTATCCTATCACTGACAACATTGTATTTCATGACAGATCTTGAAATGTCTTTTTTGATGATGAATGCAACCCCATTTCTCTTTAGTTTATCATCCCCACCATAGTAGACCATATGATTGCCTGCCTCAAAATGGCCTATGCCAGTCCATTTTAGCTCACTGATGCCTAGAATGTCAATGTTTATGCACTCCATTTCTCTTTTAACAATTTCTAATTTTCCTAGATTCATACTACATACATTCCATGTTCCAATTATTAATGGATGTTTACAGTTGTTTCTCCTCATTTTGAGTCATGCCACACCAGCAAGTTGAGCACCCTGGGGTGTTATTCCATTTCTGTCATCATGGTAGACTATACTTGGAGGAGGCAACCCTTCCCCAGTAGTCTTTTGAGTGCCTTCCAACCTGGGGGCCTTGATTTCCGGCACTATATCTGACAGTGTTTCTTTGCTATCCATAGGGTTTTCAATGGCTAGTTGTTTAGGGAGTGGTTCGCCAGGTCGTATTCCCTATAAATGTACTAATCACAGCCAAATAGGACATGCAGAGATTACACACTGTAGTCTAATTGGAGATTAGCTTAACATTAAAAAGTAAACTGATAACCATAGATCACATATCCCAAAGATTCTCACATTAAAAATGGTATTGCAGCTGAGTATGGTGACTCGCACCTGTAATCCCAGCAACCCTGGAGACAGAGGCAGGAGGATAGCAAATTCAAGGCCAGAGGCAGCCTGCATAAATTAGTGAGACACGTCTCAAGATAAAAATTTAAAAATGGCTAGGGGTGCAGCCCAGTGGTAGGAGCTCTTGCAAAGTAACTGGGAGGTCCTGGGTTCAATCCTCAAATATCACCTAAAAAATACCCCACAAAAACAAAAGCAAAAACAAATGGTATCACATGAAAGTGGGAGAGGAATCCATACCAACAGATGGACAAACCTCACTGTAGAAATACAAGAAATAGGAAAAAAACTCAGAGTGTCCTAGGTCCTAACTCTCTAACAATAGAATCCAATGGTGTCAAGCTGCATGAAATTCAAGATAAAGATTCAAATTAGTGTTCTCTTCCGCACGATGGCAGACTAGAATTTACTATCATGCACTTCTAAGAATGAGCAGAGTCATGAAAATGAAGCAGAAACTGTATTCTAAGGAGAGAAAAGAAGAGCATCAGATATTAAGAAAGTTGAGAGGACAGATGATAAACATGGAAAATTAATGGCAAGAAATAAAAGCATGAAATCGCATCTCCAAGTGAAACTTCCAGGGGTAGGTGAAGTTGAAGCTACAACCACAAGGTCAGCCAGATGGCTCTGGTGACAACTCCCTGGTAGGTACAGTATTAGAAGCAACCTGCAATTCTCACAAGCCTTAAATCAGTGGGAAATTGTGTCTGACAGTGACTCCTTCTGTGTGTCAGTTGCACATATATAAAAAAGAACCCATTATATTTCTCCACATCTCTTAGATGGTATAGTGAGGTGCTGCCTTGAGAAGGGGCCTACTTTTTGTCACAGAGCAATTGTTGCTGTTGATAGGCACCATCAAGTCATGTCCAACTCATAGCCACCCTTATAGGGTTTTCAATGGCTGATTGTTTGGGGATTATTCCAAGAGTGGGCTGTCAGGTCCTTCTCCCATTTCTCCAGTGCTGAGGATTGAACCCAGGACCTCAAACAGTGTAGAGCGTCACTCTACCAACTGAACTAACACCCAGCCACCAACAATGTTAGACTTTGTTAACAGAGTGTTCCTGATTGGGGATTGGGTTAATGATTAGATATCAAATAGGGAGCATGGTGAATTGCAGTTCCACCAAGAAGAAAAGCCCTGGAAGCTAAGCCTTTGTGAACTAGAGAAGCACTCTATTTGCAAGGCTCTTTGGAACATGCTATGCCAGAGGAAATTCTCTTCCTCTGACCTGGAGGGAAGTAATGGCATGGAAAGTCTGCCAGTGGCTATTTTAGAGGATGGTAGCTGGGGCCACAACTTCAATAGCCAGAATTGTGCTTTAGCAGCCCCCATCTGCAAATGTTTTGTAGCTTCCTCAAGGTTCTGTGGAGCATTCGAAGAAACTTACACTGCCACAAGTTTAATCTGGCTGGCTGCTTCACTGACAATCCTTGCTTAAGTGTTCCAAGTCAATGAGTGGGAGTGTCTTACAGGTTTCAGTGAGTGAGGCAAACGTATCCTCCACCAATGTAGCTTCTTTACCGAAAAAGTATATATCAGAATCAGTGATTAAAATAAGTATAATTAACATTAATAGTGACTCTCACTGTGCTTTACAGTGCTTTACAAATACTTAACACCTCCCACCACCCCATGATGAGATCAATCTCCCTCATTGGTTACAAATGGAAGTGTTAAAAATGGGGATATGTGAAGAGCGAAAGGTGTTAATTACAGAGCTAGCCAGTTACATCATGGAGACAATATTTGAGATGAATCAATGCTAAATGTGGGTACTCTTTTTAAATATTAGTTAACTAATATGTGTATTTATTATCGAGCTGTGCATGGGGGAAATACCCAGGGTCTCACAAATGTTGCAACAATGCTTATACAGTGAGCTGCATTGCAATCCTTCTTTATGTTTATTTTAAATTTTGGGATAAAAGAGTCCCAAAATGCACAGGCTGTCTCAGGCCTCAAATTTTTAATACACTTCCCTGTCTCCTGGGTCACTAGTGTGCACCTGTAAAAATTTATTTATTTTTTCACTGCTTTAGATACTTAACTTTATTTTTGCTTGGCCCTATTAGTGTTGTGCTAACAAGGAAGCAGCACTTTGTGTCAGGAAATCATGGAAGGGTGAGGTACTCACCTTATGGTAGCCTGGAAGAGGAAGAAGAGACATATGGAGAGTAGAGTCCCAATATCCTCTTCAAGGGCATGTCCTCATAAGATCTGACTTCATCCCACTAGCACACACCTCCTAAAATTTATGCTACCTCTCACTAGGGCAAGAGGGTACTGACTAAGCCTTCAACACACAGGCATTTCAGAGACACATAGCCATTACTGAGCACCTGTTCTATGTACCAAAAGCTTAATTAAACATCACTAAAGTAGATATTGTTGGGAGAAGGATATGGCAATCCACTACGAAGGCAATGCCAAAATAATCAGCCATTGAAAACCCAATGAGGGTTGCTCTGACTCAGACACCACTCAGTGGTACCTAACAACAACAACAACAAAGTAGGTATGTTTATTCCATTTTGTAAATGAGGAGAATAAGTTGTTGTTTCATGCCCCCACCATGCTGTAGAACACTAGAACTTAATGGTTGAAGAAACACTAAAATATTTAATAACAACCAAATGTTAATTACTCATTGGAGAAAGAGATGGGAAATCAGGATCAGGACGCCAGCATCAGCTACACCATGTAAGACTTTCAATCCCACAAGTATAGCATTCTTACTACATAAATGAGAAATGGGTAGGTATTGCCAGGTTTCGCTCCACAGAAGTTCTATCATTGTGCATTTGTTCCAGTGGTGAATAAATAATCTTGTTGACTCCCAACTGCATTGAGGATATTTCATTCCAATTTCACTGTAGCAGAGGAGTTATATTTTGCTTGTGTTGTTTTCATTAATATTTATCTTCCTATCAGGGGCCATGTATATCTTTTCATATATTTAGCAACCCTTTAAAACTTCTTTACAGGATCTAACCATTTAATTAATTTCCTCCACTCTTTCTGATGGTTTTGGTCTTAAACATCTTGAATTGAAGGACCTTTCCACATATTAAGAGGAAAAGTCATGTGTACGTGTGTTGCATGTGTTTGTGTGTGTGTGTGTGTGTGTGTGTGTTGCTGGTGATAGAACTCATGGTCCCGTGTATAGAAGGGAAATATCCTGCCACTGGGGTATGTCTTCAGCCCTAGTCTATGTTGTTTTTAAGAGTCTTCCTTCTCCCATTTTTTCCCAACAGAGATATGTTGTCATGTGCCTCAAATTATTGTTCATTTTTTTATATTCCTTTTGTCTTTATGATGTCAGATGAAGACTGCTGTGTGAATGCATGTGTAGTTTGAGTTTAGCAGCATCCTATTCTTTACCAAATAATGCCTGCTTCCTTCCCTTCTCTCTAGTGAGTTAAAACCACAAAATGGCTGCAGCCTTCTCTTCCATCTCTCTTGTAATTCCAAATGTATTCATAGACAGGACACATTCTCCTCAAGTCACTAACTCAACATTCTATTTCTACTGATGGATTTTAGATAATTTTCAATTACAACTCATATATTTGCCACTGTAACAAAAACTTTGAATGTGCTTATTATAGGACATAGTTGTATTTTTCTGACATTGCCATTCTAATGAATTGCCTCAGTCTACATGGCTCAAACAATACAAATTTTTTATCATAAATGGATGTCAAAATTGGCACTGGACAAAATTGAAGGTCTTGGTATGGTGTTTTCCTTCTGGAAGTTTTAGGGAGTTTTCCTTCGTATGGCTTTCAAGGTGACAGGGGCTTCCAGCATCCCTTGGCACTTGCCCCCTCATTCAACTGTAAGACACCTAACCTATCATTCTGACCTGTCCTTGGTAATCACATCTCTCATTCTGATCCTGTTAATTCCCAAGAAGAGGGACTTTTGTGATGACATTAGGCCTATTCATATAATTCCAAATCATCCTCCCTTCCAGATGATTAATGTAATCACATTTGCAAAAGTTCTTTTTGATGTGAAATACCAACTTGGAGGTTTTTCTGTTTGGTATGCACATATTTGTTGAGGGTGGCTACCAGTCTGGTTCCCACAAGGATACAATACATTTTTCCTATTAGAAAAGAGCACATATCTAACTGAGGGAAACTTTGACTCAAAATGAAAGAGAAAATGGGCTGTGGGGTCCGCCCAGGGTAGAGCATTTCCAGAGTATATGCAAGGCCCTGGGTCCAACAGCCAAATACCACAAAACAAAACAAAACAAAACCAATAGCTCATCTCTTAGCTGATTTTCACATTATAACATGAAAACTGGGCAATAGATATATTGTAGTGTGACATTTTCTAAAGTCATTTCAGTAGCTATTTTTAGAGGTCTACAAGTTTCTGGGCATGGATTATGCAGATTAGTAATGAACATGTAAATTCTGGTTTACATGGAAATTTATAAGCCCATTCAGACTTGTTGTTGTTGTTGTTGTTGTTGTTGTTGTTAGGTGCCATCGAGTTGGTGTCCAACTAATAGCGACCCTCTGTACAAAAGGGGAAACACTATTGTCAGTGCTCCTCTGCTGTTCATAGGTTTTTCAATGGCTGATTGATTCTTGGGAGGGGGTTGCCAGGTCCTTCTCCCAAGCCTACAGCTTCTGGTGTTCCCAGGCGGTCTCCCATCCAGGTACTAACCAGGCCTGACCCTGCTTAGCTTCCAAGATCTGATGGGATCGGATGCCACAGCGCTACAGCTGCAGGCATTCAGACTTACTTTTTAGTAATTGGCCATTCCCCAAACTGTGTGAAATGACATCAAGTGCTATTACTGGTATATATCTTAATATCAATGCTTTAAGTTCTTGACTTAAACCTCATTCCCTTCATGAAAACCTCATGCCCTTCATTTCTTGTTTGTGAACTGTATCGAAAGGCCTAATTTTCATTTTCCCTCAACTTTATTTATAAGGAAATCAAAATAAGTCTTTTACTTTGCTTGCTTACTTTATCCTTTCTTGATTTTTGCTATTTTTTTAGTCAGAGGCTCACTATATATCTCAAGGTGATCTCAAACTTGCTATGCAGACCCCACTGGTGTTGAACTCATGATATTCCTGGCTCAGAATTTCAAGTGCTGGGATTACAGATGCATGTACCACATCAAGCTAGGACTTGTTTAAATGAGACTTCTTTCCAGAAGGTGACACACCCTTGAGAAAGCTTATCTAGTAGTATTCCATGTATAGGTCCTTATGACAATCTATAGGGTAAAAATGTAAATATATTGCAAAGGACATATAACAGTGGTTAAGAAAGCAATGTGGCCAAAATCTGCAAAAATCATAACAGATAAACATTCCACAACTAGTCCCCCTATCATTTCTGTCCTTTTAATGTTTCAAGGCTGACTCTGGATTCTCCCATAATTCATACATCTGCCTCAATCAGGTGGATTATGGATTGGCCTTCTTTGTTCTGGAAACAAAGCTGATTCCCATGTAGCACGTCAGTGAGGACATGCCTCTGTTTTCTTCTCATGCCCTTATAGGTTCTTAACTAAGGATGTCGAAAATTTATATAAGCCAATTCTACTAATTGTTCAGATATTTCAATATTGTATTAGTTTCTGATTATAATAATGAAATAGCTAACCCTAGATAGTTACAATGATGTTCATGTAGTAAGATTTTTTGATGTCTAAAAGTGCAAACAGCATTACACTGGCCTTTATGAGGTCCCAATGTATATAAACCTTATGATGGATGTCATCACTATGGTGATATATAGGGGAGGGGGGGTGCAAATGTTAAGCAGGAACCTTGCATGATGGCACAGGACAGTAATGAAATCCCACGAGGCCCCACACCTTAGCATTCTCATCACCCCAGTACTGCTACTTTAAGATCCAAGCCTCCAACACATGATTCCTTGTGGTAGTAACTACATCAAATCCACAGCAATTGATGCATAACATATTTATGGCATGCAGAGCAGTAAATTTTAGAAACATTGACATTGCCTAATTTAATAAACTTTTAGTTAAGATCCGTGAATATTTTCAAGAGAAATTGAATTCAGATTTCTTAATTGATCTGCGTAATCTGAGCTCTACTTTTCTCATTCTTTCTCCTTCTGCATTAACTTTCAGCAACTCTGCCATCCTCAGTACTCATGTAAAAGATAAGCCCAGTGGAGTGCTGTGGTGCACAGTTCCAATCCCATCAACAATTTATTGTGCTGTTATTCCTTTACCATGTGAGGCTGTCTTTATTTGAACTACAATAGCTAATTTATAAAGAATGCAAATAAGCTTCTGTCCTGCCTTGTTTTCCTGCACTTCCCTTCATCACCCAACTGTAATCAAATGTTCGCATATGGATCACTTTCCCAAGATGACTTTGGTTTTATAATGCTCACTTTTGTGCAGTGGAGGAGAAAATAGGTTTTCATCTATCTTCTAATTCAGTGTCAGTGGACTGTGGAATAAACTAATAAATGGTGTTAGTAGAAGAAAAGCATAAAATAAAAATAGTCTTAACAGTTTGGAGTTGTGGGCTTCACAGAACCTAATGGAACATCCAAAGCCATGTTTATATTTTTGATCTTATATATTCTTTCAGCAAAGTGTGAGAACTTGTGGAAATATTTGGAAATAAGTTCCAAGATCTATTGCAAGGAAGTGGTTGGATTTGTGGGAAATTCATAACATTTTAAGAAATTCTGACAGCATATGGAAGTGACTACTGGCAAAAATAGAAATACTAATAATAAGTGTATTGTTGTTGTTAGGTGCCATTGAATCATGTCTGACTCATAGCGACCCTCATAGGGTTTTCAATGGCCGATTGTTTCGGGATTGCCTTGGGAGTGGATTGCCAGGTCCTTCTCCCATAATAACTGTATTGGTTTCAGCTATTTTCCTAATCTCAACAAAGTTGAAATATTTGGCTGAGTGTGATTAATTTCAGCATGACCACTGTGATTGGCTGAGGTTAACATGTTTCTTACAAAATTATACTCCTAATAAAAGTGGTGTATTAAGTTAGGTTGAAGTTCATAATGGGAAGATTATGTGTACAAATTCCCCTTTAGACCAGTTTTTTTGAGTGAAAAATTATTGTTTTCTTGAAGAGAAAAAATATAAATTACATTAAATTAAATTACTAAAACACACAGATAGTTCAAAAACATAGTGATACTTTGGGGCATATATTGTCTATTACATGGGTAACATTTCAAAACAATGGAAAAACTTATGAAGACTCTATGAATCCTGCTGAATCCTTGAGTAACCATGGCTCCCTGAAGGAAAGAAATGTTTGCATTGATGAAGTAAATTAGGATTTATGTAAAAATCCATGTGGTATACAAGATCAGTTTGGAGGGTACAAGCAAAACTTGACCAAAATAATTACGTGTAAGCTTACTGGGAGGAAACAAGTAATCAAAAGTGAAATTCAAACTGGAACCTTTGATACTGACAGGCTGAAAAGACCGTAATATTTCTAGACAAATTCATAATAATATTCTCTCCAAGGAAACCTAACCCATACCATAACCTAATATTTGGTTGTTTTAGTGTGGCAGCATAGTATAAATATCTTGAATTGATGCTTTTGAATTATGGTGCTGGAGGTGTCTATTGAATATACCATGGACTGCCAAAAGAACCAACAGATCTGTCCTAGAAGAAGTGCAACCAGAGCACTCCTTGGAAGCAAGAATGGCCAGATTGTACCTTACATATTTTGCACATCTGTTCAGGAGAGGTCAATCCCTGGAGAAAGACATCATATTTGGGAGAGTGGCAGTTCAGCGAAAAAAGGAAACGATCTACCAGATTGATTGACACAGTGTCTGGAACAATGGGCTTAAACATAAATAAGATCTTATGTCTGGCACAGAATCAGGAAGTGTTTTTATCTGCTGTACATAGGGTCATTGGGTCAGAATAGAGTCAATGGCACATAATAACAACATTTAGTGTAAAAAACATGAGTTATTTTAAGAAGGCTTATTACATCATCATTGTGTTTTACCCCTTAAGCCATGAAATGAGTTTCTCTCTGGCCTTAATAAAATAATGTAGCACTTGTGGATAAAGATGCAGCCCAGGAGGCCACCACTGGAGGCCAAGATGGAGAAGACCTCTACAGCCACCATGACCTTGCCTTTGGTGCTATGGTAGACAGGAAGGAAGGTGACCCAGACACTGCAGAACAGCACCATGCTGAATGGGAGGAACTTGGCTTCATTGAATGTGTCAGGCAGGTTCCTAGCCAGGAAAGCCAGAGTGAAGCTCCCCAGGGCCAGAGAGACCAGGTATCCCAGGACACAGTAGAAGGCAGTGACTGAACCCTTGTTACACTCAATGATGATGTGACCGTGTTCGGAGTGTGTATCCATGTCAACGAAGGGTGGAGATGTTCCCAGCCAGGATGCACAGAGAAAAATTTGGAGCAGGGTGCATATGGGAATGATGAAGTTGGGTGTCCCTGACACCAGCAACCACCTTATTCTTTTCCCTGGAGCTGTGACATTAAAGGCCAGAATCACAGTAATAGTTTTGGCCAAGACAGTGGAAACAGCCATAGTGAACACAACTCCAAAGGTGGTCTGCTGAAGGATGCAGGTGGCTCTGTTGGGATGGCCAATGAAGAGCAAGGAGCAGAGAAAACAGCAGTTGAGGGAGATGAGCAGGATATAGCTGAGAGCCTTGTTATTGGCCTTGACACTGGGCGTGTCCTGGTGCTTCACAAAGACCCCAAGAATGACAGCTGTCAGTGCTGAGAAGCACAGAGCCATGCAGGCCAGTGCCATCCCCAAGGGGTCTTCATAGGCCAGAAAGGTCACAGCTTTCTTCAGGCAGTGGCTTCTCTCTCTGCTGGCATACTGATCATCTGGACACTTCACACAGTGATCCACATCTGGAGAGGAGTGCAAATACCATTAGTTCATGATCACAGCATTTTTCTGTTTTCCACACCTTTCTTCCCTTCAAAATCTGATTGTACATATTTTAGCCAAAATGTTCTCTTTATTGCTTCTGAAACCAAATAGGGCTATGTAGGAATTAATTCCAAATTATTACTATACTTTTCATGGTGACAAAAACAAAGCTATTATTATTGTTATCATTATTATTATTATTTTACTTTTTAGTACTTAGTTTGAACCCATGTCTTTGTACATACTTTTTGAGTGAGCATTGCGATACACTCCACCGGTTTTTTCTTTTCTTTTGTCTTGATACTGGGTCTTACTGTGTTACACAGGCTCCCTGTGGCCTCAGATTCCTTATACTTCTGTCTTAGACTCCAAGTCTCTGCAATCACAGGTGTGGCCACCACGCCTGGCTCAAAGATATTCTTTCTGCTCCTGGTTCAATTCCATGTTTTTATTCAGTTAATGATTTATTTATTTATTTATTTATTTATTTATTATTTGTGGTACTTTGGGGTTGAATGTAGGACCTTACATACACTTTGCACATGCTGTGGCACTGTGATGCATGCCAAGCCCATTTATTTATATTTTATTTTGAGTTAGGGTCTCACTGAGTTATATAAGCTGGCTAGGACCTTAAAGTTGCAATCCTCTGCCTCTGCCTCCTGAATAACTTGGATTACAGGCTTGCACTACTGCACTCTGGCTTATTTTTTCTTAATGCAGTAGCTTGTATTCTTATTATTTGGATAAACATAATGTGTTCATGATATATAAGCTTTCCTCAAAAAGTTGGTGAAAGTTTAAATTCAAAAACATAATTATTGTGGTAAATTCATATTGCCATTGATGCCCCATAAAAATACTATCCCTAGCTCAAAAACACTTATTGCATCACTCATGCCGCTTGCTGAAGCAGTTCTTTCGTTCTTTCTTTTTCTTTATTTCTTTCTTTCTTTCTCTCTTTCTCTCTCTCTCTCTTTCTTCTTTCTTTCTTAAATAACTCTTGGGCATTACATCCAATGCCTCACATATGCTCTGTGAGTGCTCTGCCACTGGGCTGCAATCCCAGCTCCTAATTCATTTTTTATTTTGAGTTAGGTCTCACAAGGTTGCACACGCTGCCTCTGGACTCTAAATTGTGATCCTCCTGTCTCTGGTATTGCAGATGTGTGCCACCACACCTGGGCTCCTCTCCCTTTTCTCTATCATGTCCTCAAATTCACTTCCACATTCTCTTTGTTCTTGTTACACTGAATATTGCTTACATTTCCTTGATCACTTGTTTCTGAGTTGTAAAGTCTCCACTGTGTTCAGGTTAGCCTGGAAATCACAATTCTCCTGTCTCAGACTGCAGGAGAGCTGGGTTGTTGGCATAAAATATTGTGCCTGTCTAAACCTCCCTGCTAACTTTTGTATTTTTTTTCTGACATGCCCACACTATGTTTCTGAGGCTAATTTAGAACCTGACTCAAATGATCTTTCCATCACCACCTCCTAGGTACTTGGTTGATAAGCATGAATTCCCACACACAGATTGTTTCTTGAATATTAACTGAGGGTTAACACTTTGTGTTTTCTCATTTCCATTCCTCATAACACCTTATTCCAGGAAACATTACTTTGAGATATAAATGTTATAATTCATATTTTCTCAAACATGAGCATGTCAGACCTGCTGAATAATTGTATAGTTTTGCACTCTTGAATATTTGAAAAAGTTCACAAGAGGGAAGAGTGTCACAAGAAGAGATCACACCAGTCCTCAGATTCTCCATAAAGTAGAACCCAAGCAATGGGGTTTGTTGTTTTTGTTGGGTGCCATCAAGTTGAGTCTGACTCATAGCAAACCTATGTACAGCAGATCAAAATACTTCTTGATTCTGTGCCAGGCACATGACCTTATTTATATTTAAGCCCATTGTTGCAGACACTGTGTCAATCCATCTGGTGGAAGGTTTACCTTTTTTCATTGACCTGCCATAGGGTAGGAGCTGCCTACTTATGTAGGTGGCAGTGAGAAAGCCCTGGAATACCACAGAAGAGAATCAAAATCTGCTGAAACCTTGAGATTTTGCCTAAAAATTATCAAGAGAAACAGACCATACTGCAACTTATTCCATGCCAAACAAACAAACAAATAAACAACAGAAGGAGAAGCACCTCTCAGCAGGGCATAGATAACAGAGAGAGAGAGAGAGGCCTAGTGAGCCCCCTTACTACAGAATCCAGCACCTGAGAGACACAGAGTATGAGCAGAGAAGACCACAGGCCCTGCCAGTGAGCCAGCTTTAGAGGACAGCACTGAACCCTCAGCCATCTTCACTGTGTGGCAGTCAGCAGCCCTGATGAACAGAGGCCTAGCTGGTGTCAGAGCTTCTCATGCGCTCAGGACTGTAGCATCTGAATTTTCTTATATCTGTACTCCAAGGCCACCCATCACCCTATCTCAGTGGGGTGTTCTCCACATTGGACATTATTGCTTCTGGGAGTGACAGTGATAAAAACTTGCTGAGTCCTAACTGTGGAAGTGCAGACTACTGTGGGTAGTGGCAGGTGCTTCCCTTTCACCTGTGTGATTCAGCAAACCTGCCCTCTGACTCTGTGCCCTGAAGATCTGCACATTTCCACATGGGAGCTGAGTCTGGGAGCACTAGGAGTGAGGGGGGCAGGTCCCATAGACCCACTTCTCTCCTCTCAGAGTAGATCTTTGCAGCTCTATTGCTCATGCAACCTTCTTAGGCCTCCTGGAACGCACCACACAGTGGCATTTCCCTACCCCAGGAGAACAGCCTGAGGGCTCTGGAGAATCTCTGCCTGACACAGTCCTCACTCTGCAGGAGCTCCTTTCAGGGTTCAAAGATACTGAGTAGAATTTAAACTAGCTTCAGATGAACATCACTCCTGCTGACCACCTGTCAACCACCAAAACTGAAGGAAATAAGGGACCAAAGTCCCCTGCCTTCAGTCACTTCAAGGAGGATCCAGTCTAAGTAGAACCTCAGAGTAGGGTAGTCAGCATAGGTCACATCCATCCATACAGCCTGGGTTCAACTACCATTATTCAGAAAAAAAAAGGAAAATAAAAGAATGAAAAACGACAAAGAAAAGAAAGTGAAGGACATTGTCAAACAGCCTCTACAAAGAAATAGTATCTTATACCATCCACCAATTTCTCTGATTAACATAGGTGCAAAAGTATACAATAAGACACTTGCAAACTGAACTCAACAAAACATGTAAAAGATCATATAGCATGATCATGTTGGTTTTTACTCTAGTTATGCAAGCTTGGTTCACAATTCACAAATAACATAGAGCATAAAGACAGAATTATTAACAAAAATAATATGAACATTTCAAGAGATGCAGAAAAAAACTTTGGGAAAAATCAAATCCCCTCAAAGAGAATGTCCTGAGGAAACTATTATCAGGAAATTAATGCCAACACCCAGGAAAAGACATTTGCCATAAATGTAGCTAATTCTATATTGACTAGGGAAAAGTGATAATGTTTTCTATAAAGTGTCAGATGAGATAAAGGGGGTCCACTGTCTATATTGTTATTCAATATAGTTCTTAAAATCTTTACTAGAGGAATAAGGCAAGAAAGGAAATCAATTGGATGCAAATCAGATAGAATATATTCTAATTATACCTATTAGATGATATGATCCTATACATAAAAGACTCTAAAATGCAACCAGAAAATTCTTACATTTGATAATCAAATTCAGAAAAGTAGCAGGATAATGAATAATCAAATAGCAACCAGTAGTTTTTCTATATACCAGTAAAAAATTACTGAGAGACAAGTTAGTATTACTGTTAAATTTCAAAAGGCACAAAGACAAAATACCTGAGATTAAACCTAGTCAAAATCATGAAATTCTTCTACAATGAAAAATATAAGCCATTGCAGAAACAAATTGACGTAGATACTAGAAGATGAATAGGTCTTTTATATTTCTTGAAGGCTAGAATTAATATCATGATAATGCCCATATCACTGAAAACAATGTGCACCTTCAGTGGATCCCCATCAAAATCCTGAAGACATTCTTCACAAAATTAGGAAAAAATCTAAAATTTATTGCAACAGATAATAAACCCAGAGTGGTCAAACATATCATGATCCAATGTATATTAATGCTGATAGTATTTTAATTAATATCACAGCATCACAGTGATAAGGTAGAACCTGAGAGTGGCACATCAAATAGCCTCATTGGCCATAAACTCACAGAGGCACAGCTATATGATTCTCCACATGTGTCAAAAATATATATTGGAGAAAACAGAACTTCTTTAACAAAAGGTGTTTGTTAAATTCTATATCCAAAGGTAGAAAAGACTAGATATTCATCTCTCACCTTGCCCTCTATAAAAAGAAACAGTTCAAAAACCTTAAGGAAAATCCCAAAACTTTGAAACTGTTAGAGGACTACCTAGGGAAAATACTTGAAGATACATGTGCAGGTATGGACTTTTTCAATCCAGCATGAAGCACTTAGCATATAATAGATTAAGTTTTTAGATGAAATTGCATCAAACTATAATCTTTCACAGAGTAAAGGACACAAGTAATAGAGTGAAGATACAGGATACAGAATGGGAGAAAATATTGCTTGGTACTCATCCAAAATAGAATTAATATCCAGAGTATATGAAGAACTCTAAAAATTAGATGTAAAGGAATAAGTAACCCCATCAATAAGGGAGAAAAAGAATGGGAAAGTCATTTCACAACAAAGAAGTACAAATGGCCCAGAAATACTTGAAAAATGCTCACCATCTTTAGATATCAAGGAAACAGTAAGGAAAACTGCATTGAGATTGCATCTCACTTTACTCAATATGGCTGTCATCAAGAAAGCAGAGAAAGAAAATGATGGTGAGAATACAAGGAAAAAAATTCCTTATGCACTGCTGGTAGAAATGCAAATTAGTTCTGCTTCTATGAAAATTGGTAAGGGGATTCCTCAAAAACGTTAAAATAGAATTACTGTATCATCTAACTATATCACTCCTACCTGGTGCCCAATGATACCAAAATCTGCATAGTATAGAGTTACCTGCACTCCTATATTTATCTTGGCGCTATTCACAATTGCAAAGCTATGGAAACAGGCTAGATGCTCATCAATAGAGGATTGGATAGAGAAGATGTGTCATATGTATACAATGGCACGTTATTCAACTATGAAGAAGCCAGGCAAAATCATGTCACTTGTAGGATAATAGATGGAATTGGGGTTCAACATGTGAAAGAATGTAGCTTTCATTCTGAAATATGAATATTACATAATTTGATCAGTGAAACTTGGATTCATAAATGCCATAAAGTATATTGGGAAGAGGAAGCTGATCAGGCATAAGGAGCAGGGTGTAAGGAAAAGACATGGTGATAGATGTGTGAATATTATCACTTTATATTATAAACATGTATCATGCCTTAACCCCCACACATTTGTCAGTTTGCCGCACTGTGGGGGCTTGTGTGTTGTGATGAGGCTGAGAGATCTGCCACTGGTACCTCAGATATGAGCAAAGTTACCCATGGTGTACAGGTTTTCAGCTAAGTTTCCACACTAAGACACACTAGGGAGTAGGACCTGGTGAACCACTCCCAAAATAACTAGCCATTGAAAACCCTATAAATAACAAAGAAACACTGTCAGATATAGCACCAGAAAATGAGCCCCCCAGGTTGGAAGGCACTCAAGAGACTACTGGGGAAGAGTTGCCTCCTCCAAGAAGAGTCTACCATGATGATGGAAATGGAGTAAAACCCCAGGGACCCTCATTTGCTGATGTGGCATGACTCAAAATAAGGAGAAACAACTGTAAATATCCATTAATAATTGGAACATGGAATGTACATAGTATGAATTTAGGAAAATTAGAAATTGTTAAAAGAGAAATGGAGCGCATAAACATTGACATTGCAGGCATCAGTGAGCTAAAATGGAGACATCTATGGAATACACCATGGACTGCCAAAAGAACCAACAGATCTGTCCTAGAAGAAGTGCAACCAGAGTGCTCCTTGGAAGCAAGAATGTCCGGAGTGCGTCTTACCTACTTCAGACATGTAGTCAGGAAAGATCAATCCCTGGAGAAGGACATCATGCTTGGGAGATTGGTAGTTCAACGCAAAAGAGCAAAGCCCTCCACCAGATGGATTGCCACATTGTCTGCAACAATGGGCTTAAACATAAATAATATTGTTTGCCTGGCACAGAATCGGCAAGTATTTCAATCTGCTGTACATAGGGTCACTATGAGTCAGGACTCAACTCGACGGCGCCTAACAACAACAACAACATTATGCCTTAAATGCTTTAATTTAGCCTATTATTTTGTGCATTAATATATGCTAGTAACTGAAAGGTTTATTTGGGGTTTTTTTTGGTGTTTACTATTTTCTAAAGTTGATAAGAGTAGTTTGTCATATGAAGAGCTGGCATAAATATTTTGTATGGTGTTTCTTTTGTTTCCTTTGCTTAGTGGATGCTCTTAATTTGATCCAACTTCATTTGTCAGTTCCTCTTATTATTTCCTAAGCTACTGAATATCTATTCAGGAAGACATTGCCCATGCCTGTACTTTGAAGTGTGAACTAAACTTTTAGGTCTTATATTATCATCTTTGATATACTTTGAGTAGGTGTTTGTACAGAGTGAGTGAAAGGAAACATGTCAGGTTTCTACATGTTTAAAGGGCCTGGACTTTAACTTAGTTGGTAGAATGCTTGCTCTCCACACTCTGTGGCCCAAGGTTCAATCCCCAGCATTGCAAAAATGGGAGAAAGACCTAGAAGCCCACTCCTGAGACAATCCCAAAACAATCAGCCAGCAAAAACCCTACAAATCACAGAGAACCACTTACATAGTGCTGGGCATGGCACAGTGTTGGGGAGTGTTTAGTTCTGTTATACATAGGGCCATGATGAATCAGACTGACTCAATTGCAACAACAACTTACAGCAACAACATGATTAAAGTTGCAACTTACATCAGCAACAAGATTAAAAATTCCACTGAAATATGAGAGCATACAAATAAATAGTAGAATATATTATGGAATATAAATAAGTGTATGAATGTGAAAATCAGTAAAAAGTTAGATATTTTTTAACAAAATAGAGGAGAAACCCTGAAATGGAAACCTTAGTGAATCTGATAAACATATGAGTTGAAAGACTCAACAACAGACTATATCAAGTGGGAGAAAATTAGAGATTGACAAGAGATTTTAAGATATTACTTGAAGAGAGAAGAGAATGAAGAAATTTTGAACAGCTAAGAGAATCTAAAAGTTTATTCAGCACTATGAAAAAACCAAACTTTCAGCCCATTGGCATGAATAGCAAGGAGAGATACAGGTTGATGAAAGAGAATATCTATTAAATGAAGTACTAACAGAACATTTCCAATATCTTTGACTGACATGGGCATGAAGGTAAGTGAACTTCTTCCTCACATATTATTCTCTAATTGCAACTATATAGGATAAAGAAAGAATATTAAAATCTGCACTGTTGTTACACCATGCATTGACATGTGTATGCATATCAATTAGACTAACAGTAATTTCTCAGCAGAAAACCTGAAGGCTGTGAGGAAAGGAATGATGTATTGCAAGTCCTGAAAGACAGTAGCTTTCAGACAAAGTTACTGGCACAGCAAGTTTGTACTTCATGATTGAAGGAGAATTAAAAAACTTCCAAGATAAACCTGAACTGAAGAAATCCCACACCAGTAGTCAGACAAACTGAAGATTCATGGAATACAATATACAGAAGCCCCCACATATGTGTCAGCTTGGGCTGTGGGGGCTTGCACATTGCCGTGATGCTGAAAGCTGTGTCACCAGTATTTCAGATACCAGCAGGGCCACCCATGGTGGACAGGTTTTATCTGATCTTCCAGACTAACACAGATTAGGGACAAGGACCCGGAATCCTATTCCCAAAATAATTAACCATTAAAACCCCTATGAATAGCAGAGAAACGTTGTAAAATATAGTACCAAAAAATTAGCCCCTCTGGCTGGAAGGTATTCAAAATACGAAAGGAGAAGTGCTGCCTCCTCAAAGTAAAGGCAAACTTAATGGGACCTGAATTTCTTAATGCAGCATGACTCATAATGAGAAGAAACATAGTGGCTGCAACAGTGGACTCAAGCATAAAAAGATTGTGTACCTGGCACAGTTTTGGTTGGTGTTTCATACTAAAACCTAATCACATAACCTTGAAATCATGTCATTGTATGTGGCCTTCCCTTCCCACATGGAACTGGAGGAGAGCAGAGTGGAGGCTGTGCTGTACACTAAGCATTCAGTATGCTCATAACCTGCTTATGTGTTGTAGAAATGCACTTCTGAATTCCAGCTTCTTGTAAGAAACTTTACAGATACTTAAATTCAGGATATGATAAAGCCATGTCCCCAAAATGACATACATGTAGGTTAAAGAGGATGAGGTGGTGATATTTAATAGCTATGTATTAAATTCCATTGATGAAAATGTATCTACTGTTACTATGAGATGGTGAAAAAGGGGTTCAAGGAAACAGTAATGTCTTCACTGGATCTACAACCATAAATTAAGTAAGCAACTCCTCTCCCACAGGCTGTGTTATTATTGAATACTAAAATACTGTTAGAAGGAAAGAACACATTTGTCTCTGCAGTCCACTTAAAGATCCTTCCATTGGCTTGGATAGACTGTAGTCCCTTAAAGAGAGGTGGGGAATTTCTCCATGAAATACACCCTTACCTGTCTCATTAGAAACCTCATTCTCTGCACAGGGGATGCAATCAAAACAGCAGATAGCCATTCCCTCCTTTGGAGATTTCTTGAATCCAGGACCACAGCTCTCACTGCATACAGAGCGAGGAGTCTAAGGAGAGACAGGTAATAGTTCTTTGTTTTCAGACTTTTACCTACTACTCAAATAGTTACAGTGTTAGAGGGAAATGGTTCATTAATAAACCTAATTTGTGTATTCATTAACACAGCACAGTGATTGGCTATGGTTAGAGCTAGGATCTAATATGTGCGCCTAATGACAATGTGTTGAAGGCTTGGTTTCAGCCCAGGGTGCTATGGGGAAGAGGTGGAACCCTAAAGTGGTGGGGCCTAATGTAGAAATCAGGGTCATTGGGGGCATGACACTGTGGGGAATATTGAGGCCCTGGAAACTCATGTCTCTCTTTCCTACCTGGCCCCCCTTTAGGTCAGGGGCTTCCTGTAGTCCCCACTCTACCACAGGGCCTCACCACAAATTCAAAGTCAGCAACCTCACTACCCAAGCACTGACTCCTCCACAATGCTTGGTAAAAATACACGTTCCTTATTAGAAGGTGACACTCACAGGTGTTTGTCACAGTAACCATAACTTGGCTAACACAGATGCCATGCATATTTTATGACATGAGGTACAGAGATATTAGAAAACATATTGGTAAATAAATATGATCCTGTTCATTTTACAGAGTCAGTAAATATAAAATTCCATAAAATGAAGAGTTTTGAATATTTATTGGTGACCCATAAGTGAGTTTGCATGGTGCACAAATTCCAGAAAAATATTTTTTGTTATTTACATGTGGTTTGATGCATTATAAATAGATCCAACGAACCTCTGTGAATCCTGTAGCCCACTGTATCATATGCTCACATAAGGAGAACTGAGAGCCATGCAGACCATGTGGGGAAAACTGTCCTACTTTCACCTTTAGCCCAAGACCATCTGGGAAATTCCAGTAGTTGAGAATGTCATACTCTTCCTCACGTCTTCTTTTCTCATCAAAAGTTACTTTCTTTCCAGTGGGATTGTTAAATTCAATGCTTTTCAGTACTGGATGCAACTAAAAGAGATTGTGGTTGTATGATTAATTGGGTTGCAGAATTAATACAGAGAACCTGAATTAGAGAAAGCCCTTCCTTGTCTTGAATCTCTCCTTCATAATAAAACTGGCAACAACATGGGTGAAGTGGAGCAAGTGAAAGCCTATGGAGAATTAAAGTAAACTCATGTTTCTAAAAAGACTTTAGGCTTCAAGAGAAAATACCCAGTCATGTACCACTAAATAATCATGGATGTGAGAGTCAGTCAAACCTGGACTGCCTACAAAAGCCAGCCACACCCATTTGTTTTCTGAAGGAACCCAAGTGGGTCCCTGAATTGAGGCTGTTAATACCTAAAGTGGAATTACATTAGATCATTTGTCTAAGTTAGCCAATATAATCAGCAGCATTTCACAATTAAGAAAGTATTCTTGTTTCAAGAATTCATGAGAGACAATTGGATTTTTCACATGAAAATTAGTAGCTAGGCAGGGTATTGAAGTCATTTGTACCACAAGGTATTGATGATGGCTTGGAACATATTTCCCTTTGGAATGGATTCCTTCTTCAAGACCTTTCTAAAGATCCGCTAGAATCATGTTACAAGTAGTTTTTCTTCTGTTAATGGGCAAACACCCTATACTATTGAGTTTGAGTGACTATGGAATCACCTTAGTACAGAGCCTCAGTGATCCCTGCATCCAATGAAGAGACATTACCTGCCAAGGTGAAAACACTAGCCCCTCCTCAGCTCTTACTGCTTGCTTTTCTACTTGATGAAGAAGTAGCTCATGAATGGTGTAGGCCACAGCATACATTGCATTGTATATATGGTAACTGTATTCACTCATGGTCATGAAAGAAAAGTATGTAGGCAGCAATTCTAAGGAAGCATTGGGTAGACAGTTATTCAGTGTGATACAGTCATAGTCAGAAAATTAGCAATTGAAAAACTGATACCATATCATTCTAAGGTAACTGTCTTCTGGGTACTTGGAAGGCTTAATTCTCTGAAGAAAATTTCTGAATCCTGGTATGTCCTCATGGTGTTGTGAAAAAATGAGAGCCCCGTGGAATGAATCAAAAATGAAATATCTTGTATTTGTGATAGAATTCATGTGTGAGTTCATGACCCAGACTTTCCATGTTAGTAAAATTCCCCTAATGTAACTCATATAGCTTCCTAAGAAATCAATGTCACCATAAGTGATAATAACATTTGCTGATGATTTCAGAATCTGAAGATAATTTTCAAGGAATTCAGGAAAATATGATTTTAAGGTGGCTAAATATGAGGCTAAGGTTAAGGTAGTTGGAATTTTTTCCACAAATTCTATACAGATTTTGTTCTTGTCCATCCCATTTCTCAAATCTGTGAGAATCTGAAGACCTGTAAGGTCTTCTGTGATGACAATCCCCACCCAATTCCAGTGGAAATGAAGCATCAAGGAGACAATGCCATGGGCTAGAGATGTGTGCTTGGTGGCCATCTGATAGAGAGAAGGAAATTGGTCCTTGTCACTCAGAGTAGGATCAAAATGTCCAAAGGTCAGCTAAAAAAAGAGAAAAAGAATTCAAAATAAAGTGAGCAAGAAGATTCACATAAAGAAATGTCAGCCAAGAAAGTTGTTAATCAATAGTTAGAAATAGTTGTTGTTGTTGTTGTTGTTGTTGTTGTTTTAGATGCCCTCAAGTCTGTATCTGACTCATAGCGACCCTCATAGGGTTTCCAATGGCAACTGTATTGGGATTGCCTTGGGTGTGGATTGCCAGGCCCTTCTCCCATTTTTGCAGTGCTGGGAATTGAACTCAGGACCTCAGAGATTGTAGCGCAGCACTCTACCAACTAGAAATACCAGCTAGAAGTATATTTCTAGCTACCAGCTAGAAATAGTAGTAAGAAAGATTTTTTCATCCCAATTTTAAGCTCTACTTCCCACAACCTGAAAGATTTCTAGAATATTATTGATCATGTTTTAATTTCCAAAGAAACCATCTTTTCTCTGTATCTTCTTCCTCTACTCTATTCCAAACATAGGAAAAATGAACCCCTAACCAGAGTCTGTGCATTAACCATTTAAGGTTATTGACATGCTGATATGCATTGTCCCTCTTCAGGCCCCTGAGAATGGCTCTGAATGAGATGGTTTCATCTGTCTCCATCCCATCAATCCTCACCTGTGGAAATTTGTAGAGTTCCAATAGTGACCCTATCTGTGCAGATATTTCTCCTGATGCTCCTGTAAGTGCTGCCACAGACTTGCTCTCTTTTCTACAGTTGTAATTAGGAATGGATTTCTTCAGCCCAGAAAGAAAAGAGAAGCATGTTTGTATTGTCCACCATTCATTGTACACGATATTATAGATATCAAATCCCAGAGACATATTGGGTAAAAGATGAGGGTTGTTGTTGATCTCCTCAAGGGCATAAAACAAAACCAGGACAAACTGGTAGTTGTTCACCTTAAACCTGCAGAGTAGGCAAAAGAGAGCTTAAGTGGAAGACTTGAACAATGATAGAGACTAAGATTTCTATCAATTCAATATTAATGTCTGCAGAAAATTAATATTTTGAGACCTTACTCCTTATGAGATTGGAATTTTACAGGTCCCTTTTCTCAATGATTGGCATTATGTGAGATCATGTTGAAGACTCTCTGATAAACAAGATTAGTGTCCCAATGAAAGCCCAGAGGAATTTTTTTATTTATGCCATGTGTAGACACATCAAAAAGGATGTTTTGTAAAAGTTGGGAAAGAGTCCTTGACCAGACTCCAAGTTGTATGTTGTTGTTGTTGTTGTTGTTGTTGTTGTTGTCGTTGTTGTTGTTGTTAGCTGTTATAGAGTCACACTATTGTCAGTGATTCTCTGCTCTTCTTAGGGTTTTCAATGGCAGATTATTTTTTCAGAGTGTTTTACCAGGTCCTTCTCCCAAGGTTCAGCACCTGGGGTTCCCAGGTGGTCTCCCATCCAAGTACTAACCAGGCCAGAGCTTGCAGGGCTTCCAAATTCTGAAAGGATCAGACACTCCAGTGGTATGGCTTCAGATCCAAATTAGATAGCACTTTGAAATTGGTCCTTCTTACTTCCAGAAGTGTGACAAAAACTGCAGTTGTTCAAGGGACTGAATTTATGGTGTGTGTTTATGTGAATATTGAAGTTGACTAAAACAATGTTTTAATTTGAGCCCTGAATCAGTTCAAGCTATCTTTGGCAAGAGCTGTCTCTTCTGTGAAGGAATTTATAGTGAATGGAAATAGTATCAACTCTGATGGCTCTTGGTAAATTCTACACACATGGAGGAAGATAATTCCTCCTTTAAATGAAACTGTCACCTGTAGAAATATGGATTTCAGTAAAATTATATTTTATAAATTGTTCTTTGATTTAGAAAAACGTGTTTGGCAGATTAATACATTAAAATTCATGTCAATATTTAGAAAACAGTACCAAGGAGCCCACAAGATACCGAGGTAGAAGAAAAATGAATAGAATGAAAATGTGTGCTCAGAGAAAATATCTGAGTACAAGGTATCTTCAATGGCAAATAAAAAGCACGATCTCATCATGTAAATGAAGTTTTCATTTCAAAAAATGGGGGAAAA
>VMDO01007933.1:35000-87688 GCA_007922755.1 Pedetes capensis
GCAGATTGTTTCAGGATTGTCTTGGGAGTGGGTTGCCATGTCCTTCTCCCATTTTTGTGGTGTTGGGAATCAAACTCGGGACCTCAGAGACTGCAGAGCAGTGCTCTATCAACTGAGCTAAATCCCAGCCCCACAAGTGCTATATATCTATTAAATAATAAATTGAAAGAAAAGTAAAGAGACAACATGAAAGTCTGATATAAAATTAGAACACTATTTATTTAGTGTTTATTATTAGTGTTTATTATTATTAGAACACTATTATTATTAGAACACTATTTAGTATTTAGGTGGATCAAGAAATTCCTCTCAAGATCCAAATCAATCTTAAGCAAAAAGAACAAAGTTATAGAGATCTGTCCTCCTGAATCCAAAATATGATATAAATGTGTTAATCAGAAACATATATTATTTTCAGAAAAATTGATGCTAATAAATGGAACACAGCAAAGTGCCCATTAATTACACCTTACATATAGAACTCTTTCTAAGAAAAGGTTTACAAATTTTCCATTGGGCAAAAGAAAACTTCAATAAATGGTGCTATGAAACTTGGATGTACACATGCAGAAGATTGAGATGTGATCCCAACACTCACGTTGTACAACATTCAACTTAAAGTGAGTCAAGTACATAAAGATAAGAAAAGAAGGTAAGATTCTATTAGAAGAAAACAGAAGGAAACATTTCCAGACATTTGTACAGGCAATAGGGTTTTGAATAAGTACCCACAAACACAGAATCAGAAACAGAGTAGCCATATAAGGTATCAAACTAAAGATCCTGTGCACTAAAGAAAATAGTCAAGGAGAGGACACAACCTGTGAAAGAAACATTTTGAAACTATTAATATGACAAGGAATCAATATCCCTAAGACATAACAAATTTTGTAAAACTCTATAAAAATAAACCGGGTATGACTTAGTTGAACTTAGAAAGCAGTCTGAATAGATACATATATTTTTAGTTTGTTGAGACAGGTTCTTGCTATGTAGGTCTGGCTGCCCTGGAACTCAGTTTGTAATCCAAGCAGGCCTTGAATTTGAGGTGATCATCTTACCTCCCTAGTGCTGAGGTTGTTGTTGTTGTTGTTAGGTGCCATCGAGTCGGTATCCGACTCATAGCGACCTTCTGTACAACAGAGGAGACACTATTGTCAGTGCTTCTCTGCTGTTCATAGGGTTTTCAATGGCATATTGATTTTTGGGAGGGGGTTGCCAGGTCCTTCTCCCAAGCCTACAGCACCTGGTGTTCCCAGGTGGTCTCCCATCCAGGTACTAACCAGGCCCGACCCTGCTTAGCTTCCAATACCTGATGGGATGGGATTCCACAGGGCTATGGCTGCAGGCTAGTGCTGAGGTTACAGATGTGTAAAACAAAACAACCTCAGGTCACTAAAGTTTCCAAATTGTTAACATTACCTTGTTCTTGGGGACTTAGTGCTTAACTCTTATAGTTAATCATGAAATATCTCATAGGTAATTGTGAAATATACTCCTTCTACTGTGCAGACTAGACATGCTTCAAAAGGAGAAATATAATTTAAAAAAAAAATTACAAAAGATGATCAGTTTCCTTAGGTATGAGGGACATATAAATTCAAACCAGAATGAGATATCACTTCAACTCAGTCAGAGTGGTGATTATGAAAAAAAGAAAAATAATGGATGCCAGTGAGAATATGGAGGAAAGGGGACTCGCCTACTTATGGGAAAGTAAATTTGAACAGCCACTAGGAAGACCACCAGGGAATTTATTGAAAACACCAAAAGGGGAGCTCTCCCACTTTCTGGTGTACATACAAAGGAAATTGTACCTACAAACCAAAGAGATATATTCATGCTAAGGTAGGGAATCCACCTATTCAGTGAATGTATTGGTTAAGAAAATGTGGTACATATGTACAAAATGGAAATTTGAAGTATATTCAGCTACCATGTGTACTCAGTCATCTGCAGGAAAATGGGTGGAAATGTAGGATATTGTATTAAGTTAAATAAGTTGTGCATAGACAATACTTCATGGGATGCTTATTCTGTCTGAATGTATAATAGTGATTTCTAGAAGCTAGGAAATATGGGGAGTCAAAATAGATAAAGGTTGTACAGGGGTCATCAAATATATTTGTTGTTGTTAGGTGCCAGTGAGTCAAGTCTGACTCATAGCGACCCACATAGGGTTTTCAATGGCTGTTTCGGGATTGCCTTGGGAGTGGATTGCCATGTCCTTCTCCCATTTTGCGGTGCTGGGAATCAAACTTGGGACCTCAGAGACTGCCGAGCAGCACTCTACCAACTGAGCTAAATCCCAGCCCATCAAATATATTTAAATAAAACTAAAACATTCTGCACAGTGGAGTGACTATAGTTCACTATCTCCAATGCGATATTTCATGATTAACTAGAAGAAAGAAGAACTAAGTCCACCAAAACAAAGTAAAGATAAGGATTTAGAAAATCTAGTTACCTGGATTGCTCAGTCCATATTGAGTACCTTCTTTTCAAAAATACTGTTGGTACATGAGTATTGAACCAAGGGCCTTGCATTACTATTCAAGTGCTCTATCACTGGGCTGTAACCCCAGGAGACTTTGCATTTTCATTTTTTTAAAAAAATATGAGATAGAGTCCAAGTAATTTATATTGGCAGACTCTGACCTCTAACTCACAATCCTCCTGCCTCAGTTTCCTGAATCACCAGGATTATAGGCATGTGCCACCTAGCCTGGGTTAAATAAATATTGAAGTATCATACAGTATTTCATGAATATGGACAATTAGTATATGTTATTCAAAATTATAGAAAATGAAGGAAAATTAAATACATCCAGTGATCTTTCCAAATGGTGTGCATATATGAAATTATATCTTATGTTATTCAAAATTTTTATGCATAATAATGGAATATTAAACACATCTAATGATATTTCTCCCTCACATATATCCATTAGCTGTACTCTGAGGCCTTGAATGTTGCTATGACATTGAAAGCTCTGCTCTCAGTATTACAGATACCAGCAGGATCACCCATGGTGGATAGGTTTTAGCTGAGCTTCCAGACTAAGATAGACCAGGAAGTAGGCCCTGGAAGCCCACTCACAAAACAATTGGTCATTGGAGTACCTATGAATAGTAGAGAAATGCTGTCAGATACAGTGCTGGAAAACGAGCCTCCCAGGTTGGAAGGCACACAAAAAATTAATGGGGAAAAGTCTCCCCCTCAAAGTAGAGTCTACTGTAAGGACAGAAATGAAGCAAAGCTCCAGGGACCACCACTTGATAATGTGATATGACTCAAAATGAGAAGGAACAACTGTAACTATCCATTAACCATTGGAACAGGGAATGCTCATAGTATGAATCTAGGAAATTAGACATCATCAAAAGGGAAACAGAGTGCATAAACATTGACATTCTAGTGATCAGTGAGCTCACATGGACTGTTATTGGCTATTTTGAATTAGATAGTCATACTATCTACTATGGCATAGATACTCTGGCATCAAAAGTAGATGGAAAGAATACAGTGAGTCATTAATAAAAAAGGATTGGTGGATGAACAGCCTTTTCAAGAGATTGCACATGACCAGGAGCCAATGGTATTGAAGGAAGAAGTGAAAGCTGCCTTGAAGGAATTGTTGAAACACAAGGCTCCAGGAATTGATGGGATACCAATATAGATGTTTCAACACAGAGATGCATCACTGGGGTGCTAATATGTTTATCTCAGAAGATTTGGGAAACAGCTACCAGGCAAAATGAATGGAAGACATCCATATTTGTGCCTATTCCCAGGAAATAAGATCCAATTGAATACGGAAACTATCAAACAATATCCCTGATAGCACATGCAAGCAAAATTTTACTAAAGATCATTTAAATGTGAGTGCAGCAGTATATAGATAGGGAAATTCTGGAAAATCAAGCCAGATTCAGGAGAGTGCATGGAATCAGGAACATCATTGCTGATGTCAGAAGGCTATTACTCAAAAGCAGAGAACACCACAAAGGTGTCTGTCTATGTTTTATTGGCTATGCAATGGCACCTGACCATGTGGATGGTAGAAAATTATGGATAACACTATGAAGAATGGGAATAGCAGACCACCTAATTGTACCCACAAGGAATCTATACATGGGTGAGGAGGCAGTCATTCAAACAGAATGAGGAAACCCTGCTTGAGTTAAAGTTGAGAATGGTGTGCATCAGGGCTGTATGCATTCACCATACCTCTTCAATTTCTATGCTGAGCAAATAATCTGAGAAGTTGACCGTTATGTAGAAGCATGTGGCATCAGGATTTGAGGAAGACTCACTAATACCTGTGTTATGCAGATGACATAACTCTGCTGCTGAAAGTAAAGAGGATTTGAAACATTTGCTGATGAAGATCAAGGAACACAGCCATCAGTATCGATCACACCTCAACTCCAACAACACAAAAATCTGTACAAGTGGGTTGGTAAGCAACTTCATGACAAACAGAAAAAAGACTGAGATTGTCCATGATTTTACTTTACTTGGTTCTACAATGATCACCAATGGAAGACACAGCCTAGAAATCAAAAGATACTTTGATTTGGAAAAATCTGTGGCAAAAACCTCTTTAATGTATTGAAAATTAAAACATCACATTAAAGATAAAGGTGAACCTTACTCATGCCATTGTGTTTTCAGTTCCATCATATGGCTCTGATAGCTGAACACTGAGTAAGGGAGAAAGAAAAACTGATGATTTTGAATTATGGTACTACAGATGAATATGGAATATATCATGGACTGCCAAAAGTACCAAGAGATCTGTCCTTAAGAAGTACAACCAGAGTGCTCCTTGGAAGTAAGGGTGGCTAGACTGTATTTGATGTATTTTCATCACATATTCAGGAGGGACCAATTCCTGGAGAAGGACATCATGTTTGGGAGAGTGGCAGGTCAATGAAAAAAGGAAAATCCTCAACTAGATAGAATGACACAATGTCTGCAACAATGGAATTAAGTATAAGTAAGGTCCTGTGCCTGGAACAGGATTGGAAAGTGTTTCCTTCTGTTGTTCATAGGGTTTCTATGAGTCATACTTGACTCAAGGGCACCTAATAACAACAATGATATTTCGACACTTTGTGCATAGATGAAATTATAGCTTACTTCACACATTTGTAAAATCTTTATTGAATAAAGAAAAATGTTCCAGAAGAGTTCATTTTTTATGACCATAGACCATTTAATTTAGAGATTTCTGGAAACATGAAAATTTGGGGGCATTAGTGAAAATAATTCCAAATGAAAAATGATAATTTCATTTTCCTGAAACAATAACTGTTATTAGGAATTAATTACAATATTTTGTCCCACGTAAGAAAGGCATCAGAATATGTACATTATATCAGTAGCATACAAGTAGAGAAAAGGTATGGATGTATATTTAAATGTTTCATTTAACACAAGGAAGATACTGAAAATCTTAGAAAATCAATGAATTATTCAGTTATAATACATGAAAGCAGACAATTCTAAAAAAGTTAAATTGTCTTAATAACTTTTGAGTAAAACACACCAAGCAGCTTGAAATAATTAAGAAGTCAAATAAATTCTAGCATTAAAACATCCATTTGCAAAATTGTAGATAGGCAATGCATGACAAAAAGAAAACACTGAGAAAAAAGATTGTTGATTTTACCCAGCCTAAAAGTTCTTGTTCTTTCCCAGTTTAATTGTGACATTTCAAAAAAAAATAATTGAAAGACTACTTCACAAAATATTTTACAATACTTAAAACTAAATGTTTTTTTTCCTCACTGAGCACAATGTACTTAATAAGGAAAAGGGCCATGATGAAATAAAGAACATACAAATGAAAGTTACTCAAGAGAATATCCTCATGATAATACATGTAAATTTGATCAAGACAAACCTTAATATAAGAAATGTTAGTGTAATAAATGAAAAACCACTTTCACACAGCAATGGGTCCAAATTTTAAGTAAATGTAAATGAAACTATACTCATAGGCATAGTTAGTGAAAGTGGCCACTACTGTATTTGGTAAGGGGAACTTGGGAGTGTGATGAAAACACTTCAACACATGTATAGCCTTGAACAAGATACTCTTACTTTAAGAAATCATTTGCAGCTGGGCATGGTGGTGAACGCCTGTAATCCCAGTGTCTTGGAAGGTGGAGGCAGGAGGATCCCAAGTTCTAGACCAGAGGAAGTCTGCATAATTTAGTGGGACCCTGTCTCAAATAATTAAAAAACTGGCCTGTAGGTGGCAGCTCAGTTGTCCAGCTCCTGCAAAGTATGCAATCGCAAGGCCCTGAGTTCAACCTCCAATTCCAAAAACATAAAACAACAACAAAAACAAAACAAAACAAAATAATTTGCATTAACCAGAGAGCCAAGATACATGAATTATCAAACTATTATGTACCAACTCTCAAAGACCTATCACCCTAATCAAAGACTATCACCCTAATTACACTAATATGAATGTAGAAATAATTTGGAATTTAGGGACAATACAAAAATTCTTGATGAAGCAGTGATGCTAACCATACTGAATATTTTTATATACGTAAAAGAATTATGTTGAAGATTTTATGCATATATAGATATTCATGATGTTTAGTTATGCAAGGCAAATAAGTTAAAGAGGTTCAGACACAGAACACCCTTATTTAAGATTCTTTGTCTATTTTCAAACAAATGGATGAGAGCTGGGCAATGAAGACACCTATGTTCTGAAGGGCACCATCCTCTTTAAAGATTAAATTTATATTTAAAAGTATGTTACATAAGACAAATATTAATTGTATGTAGTAAAACATGTCCGTATTTTATTTTTTGTTTTATTTTAAGTTTGAATTTTATATATTATAATTGAAGGGGTGCATACCACCTTGTGCCTACTGGATATATTGGTTTGTACATGAAGTTATCCTGCAGATGCAAGTATATTGTTTTCAGGAATAGAGCAAAGTTCCAGTGCATGGGTGTCAGGAGACAAACCTGCTGAGGCACATTGGTTTCTGAGCTGGTGAGTGTACCGAACAGAGGAAAAAGGAATTGAGGGAGGCTTGCCAGAGCTTCTGTGAGGAGAATCAAAGTCCCTCTCTTGCATCCAGGGTACCAGAGGATCCTCACACATGAAGCAACCTTGCCATCTCCCCAGACAAGGATTTTCTCCCACAGCAAGCTAGGTTCTTTCTCCCCTGAACTCAGCTGGGGGTCACATTATGGACTCCTGGAGTTGACAGTGCAATATCCATTTCAGATCAAATCTAGGTACAATGACCTTAATATCTGATGACATTTAACAGTTAAATGCTTCCTCATCCTACATTATTCCTCAGGGCATGTCTATTCACCACAGCCTGCCTTTACAAAGGATGCTGTTAGGTTATTTTAGTCAGAATGACCAATGAACCCATACCTCTTCTTAGTAACATTATATCCACTAATCTCAAAATGATATTTTAACACCAATTTCTATTTTACTACTCTGTGCTCAAGGATCAGTCTGATATCTCTTCCGCACTTCAAACCACATTGGAGTGGCCAGTATATGGACAGGTCTACAGAGATTAAAATATTAATTTACCTCTCTAGAAAGCATAAAAATTATTTCTTTAAAATGTCCTGGGAGATTCAACATGCCTTCCCTAAAAGAAAATATCACATCTTGTTGTACTGACAGTAGTTAAGAAACAATGGGTAACAACAATAGCCAGAATCAAAGTTTATATATAAATATATAAGACACAATATGCAAATACATTTTGGAAAAATATGGAAAGAAAAAACTGCTAAACGTGATAAAGAGAGAATTAAAATGATAGACAGACAAAAGTCATACATGACATGTGCCAATATACAGATGTTATGCAGTAGGGAAGATGACCCAACTGCTAACCCTGCCTTCTTTGCTCTGAAGTATGGGGATCTACAACAGGCAAGTCTGCAGCCATACCACTGTGATGTCCAATCCTCCAGATCTCAGAAGCTAATAAGGATTGGTAATTGGATATGACACTGCCTGGGAACACCAGGGGCTGTAAGCTTGGGAGAAGGACCCAACAACCCACTACCTCTCCAAAAAAAAAAAAAAACAGCCATTAATAACCCTATAAATAGCAGACAAGCATGGACAATAGGGTTTCGCCTGTTATACATAAGATCACTGTGAGCTTGACACCAATTTGATGGTACCTAACAACAACAACAGTAACAGGCAAAACTTGTCACTTCTGCATCTGATGATATCAGCAATTGCTGTTTTAGTAGTAACCCCCTTCCCATAGAAGGATAAGTAGATGGCTAAAGTTTCCTGATATTCTTTGTTAATGCTTTCTTAATTAAACATTCTAATTCAGCTGCCATTGATAAGATCTAAAACATGAAAATGTTCATGTGTCCAATTTTGGAGAATCAATTTGGAGAAGATAAAAATCTCACAGTGACTGATTTTTATGCCTATCCTGGCTGTTAGACCCAGGAGGTATGGAGCACTCCAAGAATCAAATAATAACAAAGAGTTTCTGTGAAAGAATTGCAGGGTGTCTTCAGTAGGAAGATTTTCCATGCAGGTGGACATAAGTAGCAGTGGATGCTCTGTAGGAATTTAAGGAATTAATACCTGTGATTACAGACATAACAGAAACTTGAAGTTGGGGAAGGAAAGTTTGTTTTACCCTTTGAGTACTGATCTTTTTCCAACAGATTGAATAGAGTTTCTAAACCATCATTGGAATGCTGACAAGGGCAGCCCAGCATGCAACAACAGCATGGGTGGTGGAGTCACTGGAGATATTTCATTCTAGAATTGGGGAGGGAGAAGGGAGACAAGCAGAATGATATCTTCCCCTGTGAAGTTGAAAAGCTAGTCAGCAAGGTGACACAAAATTACTTAGGGAAAGTTATGTGGAGTTTGCTGTTAGAGGGCAGTTTGTGAGATAAGGGGAGCATTGATGGCTGCATCCAAAGGTGCTGTAGGAATTATCCATCCTGAGAATTAAGCAGACCATGAACAAAGGAAAATCATACTTACCTCACATGATTGTATTTACTGCCTGTATCCATACTGAGGATATCTCTGCCCACAGTATGAAGGGGGAAAAATGCAGCTATCACCACATCTGCATCCTTGTACATAGTGGTGCTCCTCATTGCTATACACTCAGGGCTAACGTGGGAGGACACCAGGAAGGGAAATTGCAGCAGCGAAAATAGAAAAATGAGAAAGGGCATCATAGATGGATGCTCAAATGCTATCTTGTTGGAGGTGGAAACTGCAGTATCAGGTGTAGAATAGACATAGCATGTGCCCGTGTGTACGTGTGCCTGATTTTATTCTTTACTACTGGGACCAATCTAATGCCCCAACATCTTACAGCTCTGATGGGAAAACTTTGTGCCTTGGGGTTCTGCATCTGTCATCCTGCATCCAGGTGAAAAACACAGGTTGGAAAACATGCTGGAGGATCATCGTCCCTAGCCCCAGGGTCCATGATTTCATCCAAGACCAGAAATAGGAATGGCCCAGGGAAAAAATCCTCCCTGGGCAAACTTAGTTTCAAGTTTTGTCTACAATATGTTTGTATGAAAGGCAATGAAGAGGATGTAAGTGCATTGCCTTAGCATAAGTTGTGTTACATGAAAGGGGAAAGAGTCAAACAGTTTCCACACACTCAGGAAGCTTCCAGTTCTTTGTGGTATCATGCCCTCCAAAGTACAAGACTGAGGTGCAGCCTCACTCATCCTATCCATAGGATTTTCCTTGTATGACCCACCCAGGCCTGAATAACAATTTCAAATACAAAAGTACTCACAGATGGATGCCATTCTCACTGCCTGGTGGGACCACTAAGTGTATTGTATCCAGAATTTCTAATGTGAAACTGAAGGTCAATACAGAGATCAAGTCTTTAATTGTGTTCTGAACTTTGACTCTTCTCATTTTGCTACTATCTTTAACTCAGGTTTAATCTATGGATCAGTTTATTGTCTTGATCTTTCTGTTCACCCATAGCATTGGGTTCTTCCATTATTTATGTTTTTTAAGACAACTTAGGGAGGAAAAAGAATGAGGGAAGGATCTAGCAACAGGAAGGTATGATGCGAGAAGACATGAGGAGGAGGAGGGACAAGGAGGAGTGAGGAATGAGAGAGAGGGTGACCTCAAAGTAACAGCCCAACTTTAATAATTTAGGAAATAATTATAATAATGCTGACAATACCAAAGGATGGTAATAACACAAATGGGCTAGATTATTCATGTAATACTACTGAGAATGTAAAAAGATAGATCACCACAGAAAAAAAGTTTGGACTTAAATCATAATTGGGATGCAAGGGTATGTAGAAAAATAATCCCTCAAAAAAACATACAAGTAGAAGAGAGGCCTTTGGTGGGGGGGATGAGGGGAGAGGTGATGCACAAGAGGGTAAAGGGGAAGTTATCTGTGCAATATACAATGAAACAAACATATGGCATTGTCACAATGAAACGCACATCAGTATGAAACACATTAAGTTGTTCATTTAGCATTTCCAATAAAAAAGAACATACAACTAATTATGTACCCTGTATTTACCTCTAGAATTATAAAAAATGTTAAAAATCATGTCCACATTTACTACTCCCTCAAACATTGAGAAACACTATACCTATCCAGGACTCTCTTGCCCTGGTACAGAAAGGATTTTTATGAAAATGAAAACATTTTATGTCGTGCACAAAGGTATACATTTTGTAAAGCTCATCCAATGTGCAACAGACCATGTGGCTCATAGCATAAATGTTGGAATTTTCTCATTAATGACATACCCATATTGGCTTAGGAATTGTGCCATGTAACACATGAATGCAAGTTACTACCAGGGGATGCATGTAGATGAGGGTTACATGTGGCACATGGAAGAATCTGAACTTCTGCACAATTTTTTTTTTTTTGCAGCACTGGGGGTTGAACCCAGGTCCCTGTTCTTACATGCTTTGCAACTGCCGTACCACTGAGCTGCACACTCAGCCCACTTTTTAACTTTTTGGGACAGGGTCTCACCAAATTATGCAGACTGCCTCTGGTCTTGACTTGCAAACTTCCTCCCTCTGGCTCCCTAATCACTGAGATTACAGGCTTGCAAAACCACCCCCAGCTTTCTGCACAATTTTTCTATAAAGTGAATACCGCTCTGAAAATGGTTTTTGGTTTTAAGGTAAACACATTTCTAATGAGATAGCCAAAGGACACATGTCACTTATGTGCACTTAAAGTGTAGCCATTCTAGAGAAGTGCTATGAGTATGAAGTAAATGAATTACAAGAACTTTCTATAAAAAATGAAGGTTGAAACTTCAATTGTAATTCCTGTATTGTTAACATGTTTGGATACTAAAACTTTAGGTTTGTTTGTTTACATAGAATTAATAATAAAGATTAAGTTTAGAAAGTTTTCCTTTCTGTAACCACCATGTAGGCTCATGACTTTGCAAATTCAAGGCCACAGGCTAAAATTCAGAGGGAGGCTATGGTTATCCAATGAATTTGTGTCTCTCTGATGTATATATCAAATTCCTCATCAGTATGACATGAGAATTTTGGTCTTTTGGAAATAGGAGCTCTGCAAAAGGACTCAAGTTGGATGAGGTCATTAAAGTGGCTCTAATCCAATATGATTGTGGTCTTATTGGATGAAAAGTCAGCCAACGGGTCCACACATAGGCAATGTAGTGATGCAGGTGAAATGCTAGGATTGCTGAGATCAAGTGTCTCCACCATTTTCTCAGAAGAGACAAAGGGATTTCTGTCTTTAGCTCACAGAATGCTGAGGACCAGTGAAAGGTGGATTTTGAACTCCTATGATCTGTAACAATTATAGAATTATTCTACTTTGTTACAACCCACTTGCCATCTTGTTTCTTTTCTATACTATCCCTGGGACAGGAATGTAGGCATTGATGGCTGAGCTCATGTGACATAGAAATCAACAGAGAACAGACAGGTGACAGGGACTTTATTGTTGCACTTCATGGTAGGAATGTTCTTCATGCATTGTTGTTATTATAGTCCAATGTCCCTAAGTTTCCATAATGATATTCTGGGGCTGTCACACTTACAAGGCCAATGGAGTGTTTGCTATGACAGGTAGAGGAATGATTTATGATGGAGATTTTATGGATATTTGTGAGGTAAGTACTTTAAATTTGGAAAACTGATATGAAAATGTGTAAAGGATGTCTCATCTTGTGCTGCCTCAGAAATATTTTGAGATAATGAGATATTTTGTAATTTTCAATGATCTTCAACAATTCTTTTATGTATATATTTTGTCCTCACTTCCTCTTTGGTATCAGAAATTCTGCTTTGTTACCCTTTGGAGATGTAAATGTCTTTCTTCTTGCTGGGTTACAGAATTTGTATGGTAAAGTGAAGTTCCGTAGATGGACATCACTTAAACTGTCAGGATTCTTAATATTTCTGTGGAAATTTGGAAAGAGTTGTTCACCCATAGAGTAAACCATTTGGGGTGAGATGCCCAAATGTCATGGAGTTAAAATGTGGGATCCAGGACTTGAGTCAGTCTGGGTTTTGTCTAACATTTTAAAGATTATATTGAGAATTTACATAATTCCTATTTTTGATACAGTTTTTTACAGTGGTAGAGACAAATCAAAACTCCTAGACAACAAGGATACAAGGGAGGGAATAAATCTTTGAAATGTAGTGTAAATGAAGCAGAGAATCCTTAAACTGAAAACAACAAATTAAAATCCCAATTGTTGTTGTTGTTGTTACATACCGTCGAGTTGTGTCCGAATCACAGCAAAGCTCATAGGGTTTTCAATGGCAGATTGTTTTGGGATTGCCTTGGGAGTGGGTTGCCACATCCTTCTCCCATTTTTGCGGTGCTGGGAATTGAACTCGGGACCTCAGACACTGCAGAGTGGCACTCTACCAACTGAGCTAAATCCCAGCCCAAAATCCCAATAGACATAAGAAAAAAAATAAATTACATGAACCTCATATCAATCAACAGGGAAAATTTTACAGAGAACTAATCAGACCTAAAAAAGCCATATTAAAATGATGTTACAATAATACTTTTTCATAAGGTACTGAGGCGTTGAATGCTGTCTCACAAAAGCTATTGCAAGTGCTCTAACACTGAGCCACACCTCCAGTGCACATTTTACCTTTTATTTTGAGTCACAATTTCAGTAAGTCACACAGGCTGCCTCTGCCCTTGAACTTGTTATCCTCCTGACTCTGCCTCCTAAATCGCTGGGATTACAGGCATTACCCATCATGGCTGGCTAATCTAATACTTCTACTCTGTTTAAATAAAGAAAGAAAAGAATACTGCATGTGCAAAAACTAGTTTTCTTGCATGCTTTAAAACATCAAAGATGTTGCAAACAGAAAGAATGGAACAGACGAAATAAAATTCAAACACAGGGAATAATGGTGGAGATGTTTCCCCAAATGAAGCTGTTATTTAGATCTGAACATGTGTGATGAGGTGTATGTTGAGTAAATTTAAAAATTCACTCTTAGACCCAGGCATGGTGGTACATGCCTGTAATCCCAGTGGCTCAGGAGGCAGAGGCAGTAGGATTGCAAGTTTGAGAACAGAAACAGTCTATGTAATTTAGTGAGAGCCTGTCCCAAGAAAAAAGTAAAGAAATGGACTGGGGTGCAGCTCCGTGGTACAGCACTTGCAAAGCATGCAAGAGCGAGACAATGGGTTCAAACCCCAGTAACACACACACACACACACACACACACACGCACACACACACACACACACACACACACACACACACACAAATTCACTCTTAGGTACATTATGCTGAGTTTACAGAATATGAAGTGTTTCTCCTGCACAACATCCAAATATTTATGTAAGTTTGTTGTTATTCTTGAATGTACCATGAGTGCATTTAAGATGGTCCGCACTGAAGAACCCCCACATATCTGTCACTTTGTTATACTGTGGAGGCTTGTATGTGGCTGAGATGCGGAAAGGTATGCACTAGTATTACATCAGTAGGATCACCTATAGTTGACAAGTTTCAGCTGATCTTCCACACTAAGACAGACTAGGGAGTAGAACCTGGCAGCCCACTCCCAAAATACTCCTGAAAATCTCATGAAGATTAGAGAAACACCCTTAGATATAGGGCCAAAAAATGAGCACCCTAGAATGGAAGGCACTCAAGAGATGGCTGAGGAAGACTTACCTTCTCAAAGTAGCATCTATCTTAATGACAGAAATGGAATAAAGCCCGGGGGACCTCCATTTGCTGATGTGACATGTCTCAAAATGAGGAGGAACAATTGTAAACATCCATTAATAATTTAAACATGGAATGCACATAGTATGAATCTAGGAAAACTAGAAACCATCAAAAGGGAAGTGGAATGCATGATATCAACATTCTAGGCATCAGTGAATTAAGATGGCCTGACATGGACCATTTTCAATCAGATAATCATATGGTCTACTATTCTGGAAATGACAAAGAAAATTGAGGTTTGACTCAGCATCAAAAATGACATCTCCTGATGTATTCTGAAGTACTTGTGACTGGAAGGCCAAAGTTGGAAATAAGAGAAAAGGCTCAGTAGTTTTAAAATAGGGCCTTGGTCACAAAAATGAGGCTAGAGATCACATGATAGAATTTTGTCAAACCTTTCACAGCAAATATATCTTTTCCCCAACATTAACAGTGACTATAAACATGGAAGCCTCCAGACAGAACATATAAGAACAAATCTGACTATATTTGTGGAAAGAGATGACGGAAAATCTCAATACCGAATGTCAGAACCAGACCAGGTGCTGGTTATGGATCAGATCATTAAATGCTTCTATGCAGGTTCAAACTGAAACTGAAGAAAATTAGAACAACTGTACAAGAGCCAAGGCATTGACCCTCAGTATCTCCCACCTGACTTCAAAGATGACCTGAAAAACAAGTTCAATGCATTAGACACTAACAACAGATCAGATAAGTTGTGGGACCACATCAAAGACATCATTCATGAGAAAACAAATGGTTACTACAAAGACAGGAGCAAAAGTAAAGACCAAATTACATGTCAAAAGAAACTCTGAACCTTACTTTTGGATACCAAATAGTTAAAGTAAAGGAAGACATGATGAAGTTAAGGAACAAAATAGAGGATTTCAAAGGGAAGATCAAGAAGACAAAAGCAAATATTAATGACATGTGCAAAGAGCTGGAAATAGAAAACCAAAAAAGAAGAACATGCTCTGTTTATCTCAAGATTATGGAGTTGAAGAAAAATTTCAAGCTTCAAGTGGCAAAAATGAAGGATTCTATGGGGGAAAATGTTAAATGATTCAGGAAACATCAAAAGAAGGTAGAAGGAATAAACAGAGTCATTATACCAGAAAGAATTGGTGGATGACCAACAATTTCAAGAGGTTGCATATGGTACTGAAGGAAGAAGTGGAAGCTGGCTTGAAGGAACTGGAAAAACATAAGGTTCCAGGAATTGATGAAATACAAATAGAGATGTTTCAACAAACAGATGTGCCACTGGGGCTGCTAACTTGTTTATGCCAAGACAGGTGGAAAACAACTGCCTGTCAACTCAATGGAAGAGATCCATGTTTGTCCCTATTCTTAAGAAAGGGGACCAAACCAAATGTGGAAACTATTGAATGATATCTTTCATATCACACACAAGCAAAATTTTGCTAATGATCATTTAAAAATGACGGCAATGGTATATAGGCAGGGAACTGCTATAAAATCAAGCCAGATTCAGAACAGGGTGCAGAACCATTGACATTATTGCTGATGTATATTGATATTAGCTGAAATCAGAGAATATTAGACAGAAATATATCTATCTTTTATTGACTATGTAAAGGCATTTGACTGTGGACCATAACAAATTATGGATAACACTGTGAAGAATGGGAATACCAGAACACTTAATTGTATTCATGAGGAATCTGTACATGGACCAGGAGGCAGTTTTTCAGACAGAACAAGGAAACACTGCCTGGTTCAAAAGCAAGGAAGGTGTGTGTCAAGGCTGTACCCATTCACCGTACCTCTTCAATCTCTATGCTGAGCAAATAATCTGAGAACTAGGGCTTTATGAAGAAGCATGCAGCATCATGACTGGATGAAGATTCATTAACACCCTGCATTATACACATGACACAACTCTGTTTGCTGAAAGCGAAGAGGATTTGAAATATCTACTGATGAAGATCAAGGAACACAGCCTTCAGTATGGATTGCACCTCAACAGCAACAAAACAAAAATCTTGACAAATGGGTCAGTAAGCAACTTCATCATAAACAAAAAAAAAGACTGAGATTTTCCATTATGTTGCTTATTTGATTCTATAATCAATACCCATGGAAGCATCAGTCAAGAAATAAAAAGTTGCATTGCATTGGGGCAAACTGTTGTAAAAGATCTCCTTAAATTATTGAAACATAAAGATGTCCCATTGAAGATGAAAGCGTGCCTGACTCATGTCATTGTATTTTTCATTGCGTAATATGGCTGTCAAATCTGGATATTGATTAAGGGAGACAAGAGAAGAATTGATGCTTTTGAGTTATGATTTTTGGGCTTGAATATTGGATATAGTATGGTCTTCCAAAAGAGCCAACAGATTTGTCCTAGAATAAATAGGGTCAATATGGGTCTGACACTGAGTCAATGACACCTAACAACCACCACAACAAAATATTCTAGAACATTATTAAACGACCAAACTTTTAGTCCATTGCCATGAATAGTGGAAAGAGATACAGGGTAAGGAAATAGAAAATCCATTAAGTGAAGTAACTGCAGAATATTATCAACATCATCACACTCACATGAATATGGTGGATATGATTCATGGATATGAACTTCTGCTCCTACATTATACTTCCATTGCAAAGTATATGATTATGAAAGAATGTAAAAATCTGGAAAGTTATAGCACCATGTAAATTCTTGTACATAGAAACCCATTAGTCTAGCAGCAATTTCTCAGCATACACCCGAAAGGCCATTTGGGAAGGAATGAAGTGTTCAAGTCCTGAGAAAGAATATTGTTCAAATAACACTATGATTCACAGCAAGGCAGTCCTTCATGTTTGCAGGAGAAATAACAACTTCCAAGACAGGCATAAACTGAAGAAATATAACTCTAGTCCAGCATGAAGGAGGTGCTTTGGGGAATCTTGTATTCAGAAGAGAAAGAAAGACTAAACAATGGCATGAGAACATGTGAACATTTAAATAAATGAGAAGAGTTGATACATGTGTAGAAATAGGAGATAATTTCACATTACCATTATAGGAAAACATCAAACTTCCAAGGTGAGTAACAGAGAAAGAATATAGAAATAATTATAACACAATAAACTCAGCGAGAGTAAAAATATATACAGTTCAATGATAAATATGGATGTACACAGTGCTAGTTTCCTAACTGACTGACATCAGTCTGGACCAAACTGTGTGCTGCCTACTTGGAACCCAGCTCACTTGCACAGATAAACACAGACTGCCATTGAAAGGACGGACAGTGATAGTCCAAACTAAGCGAGGCTAAAAGCAAGCAGGTGGCCCTAAACTCATATTCATTAAAATAAATTTTCACATAAAATAAAGACAGAGGTCACTAATGATTAGGATATGAAATATTTCCACCAAAGGTAATGTATTGAAAATTTGGTGCCCAGGGCCGCAGAGTTCAGAGGTGGGGCATTGAGAGTTGCCTAGACCATGAGGGCACGAAGTTCATCAATGCATTAATCCAGTGAGGACGTCATAGCCTAATGGACTAGGTAAAGGTGAGGCCATAGGACACAGGGGTTGTGCCTTCAAAAGAGATTGTCCTGCCTCGTGTGTCTTTGCAGTCACCTTGAATTGAGAAAACTCCTTCCCCAAAACATTCCCACTGCTCTGATGTTCTACTTGCCTCAGACGTAATATGACAGGGACAAGTAATTGTGTCCCCAATCCTGTGAAACCAACTGACAAATATTTCCCCATTTTTGATGATTTTTCCAATTTTTTCATAGTGATGAAAATTTTACTAACACAGTGTTTATATACACACATATACATATGCACAAATACACAAACATAGATAGTATATATAACATATATGATATATTTGTAATGTATATAATATACATGAACTAAATAAAGTAATAGAGACATATGACATATATTAAATCTAACCCCTCATCATGATAGGAGCACTGACAACTTAGGCAAAAATCAGCCATTGAAAACTTTATGACTAGTAGAGAAGCCCTAATATAGTGCCAGGTATGGCACAGTGTCAGGAAGTGTTTCTATCTGATGTACCTAGCATCATTATGAGTTGAACACAACCTGATGGCACCTAACAACAGCAAATTAGACATGGAAGAACACACTCTAACATAAAAAGGCTATAAGAAAAACCCATATTACACATCCTGCTGAATGGGAAGAAAACTTATATATGTTCCTCTGAGTTGAGAACTGATGAAAGAAATGGGTTCCCTCTCACAACTTTTAATCAGAACAGTAGTAAAGATTTAGCCAGTAGAAGTAGAGAAAGAAACAAAAGGAACAGAAAATGGAAAAGGAAGTCAAATTAAACAGGTTTGCACATGCTATGTTTCAATACATTGAAATTTCTAAATAGTCCATGAAAGATGGACAATTAGAAGAAGAACTCAGTAAAGTGGCGAGATACAGTGCCAACACACAAAAATGAGGAATTTAAGTGTGCACCAGTGTGAACTCGCTGAGCAGAAAATAGAAAAATAATCCCACTCGAAATAATAAAAAAGACATAGAAATGTAAATATGCATTTGAAGGTCCTATTCAAGGAAAATGACACACCATTAAAGAAAAAAATTAAGAAAATATCTAAATAGTTCTAAAGACATCCCATTCTCATAGATTGGAAATGTTAATACTTTTAATGTGGTCATAGTTCCCAAACTGATCCATAGATTTGATGCAATCTCTGTCAAAATACCACCAACATTTGACACAGAACTAGGGAAAATAACCATATTATTCACACAGAAGCACAAAAGACAACCAATATTCAAAATAATCCTGAGTAAATAGAGCAATGGCTTACATAATTGAATACAATATTTCAAAGAATACTATGGAGCCATACTTAAAAAAGAACATGGTATTGGGAGAAAACAGATATTCCGACAAATGATACAGATTTGAGGATTCAGATAGAATCCATGCACCACCCACAGTACCTTTACAGAAACTGGCACAAATGTATATTTGAGAATGGATGGTCTCATCAACACCTGGATGGTGTTAGAAAACCTGAACATCCTCATGTGAAGGATTGAAGCTTGACTCCTAACTTCCATCTTGTACCAAGATAGACTCAAAATGTCGAAGGCCTTGTAGTAAGACCTCAACCTCCAACACTATTAGAGGTAAACATAGGAGAGATATTTCTAGACATTCGCAAGTCCACCGTTTTCCTGACTTGCACTCCAAAATCCTAGGAAAGAAAAGGATAATTTGACAAAATGCATTTCATCAGATTTACAAGCTTCTGCACAGCCAAGAAAACATTGGATTGAAGTATAATCTATAGAGGGAGCAATATCTTTGACAGTTATTAACTAAAAGAATTGTCATAGTCAAAATATATGAAGAACTCAAGCAGGCTAAGGTTGCAAATACTAGTAATCTTACCACTTACGAGACTGAGGAAGGAGGACCATGAGTTTGAGGACCCTTGGGTTACATAGCATGTGGTGTGCTAGCCTGTGCTATGTAGTTAGATGTGGTCTCAAAAACAAAACCACCTAAAAGATGTAATTCAATCAACTAATGTGCGAATGATGTGAATAGACAATTTAGAAATTTAAAGTAGAGATCTACTGGGGGTGACACACCATGACCCTGCCCAATGCAGTGTAGGACCAAAGAGTGGGTCTCAAAATGAGGATTTCCATAGAGCATCAGAGCCTCAACATGCTGCCATCTGCCACCACCATTTGGTCTGTGCTCTCTGAGGCAAGACCTTGTAGCATGCAAACTCTGTGGGGAAGCCCAAACCTTAGAATGACTGGAGGTGACCACTGTCACCCTGCTACTGGGGGAATGATGGTGCACCACATAGGGCAGGTTGACAAGTGTACCCTGAAATCTGGTCCAGTCTGAGACAGTAGTGTGGATATCTCTCCCTCATCTCTGTAGTAGGCATGCTGTGTAGAACTCCTCCTCAATACCTGCCAGCTTTCAGCTAGAGCGCATACAGGGAAAATCCCTTTCCACAGGGCAGAATTGAGAAATTGGAAAATAATGATGTCATTACTGGTTAGGAATTTTTTTCCCAGAGAAAAATGAAAATTGGGCTATCGGTTGAGGCACAAGCAGGGACATGGCTAAACAATGATAGTGTGGTTTTCCCTGACAGAAAGAGGCATGAAGCAGGTACTGTGGGGCCCCTGACAAAGATGCTCAGCTGAGTACAGTGTGATGGAGCCCTTTCAGACAGTTGCGGCTGGTAGGAGGGAAGGCAGTCAAAGTAGATGTCTCCAGGACTCTGTGGGATAGAGGCCAAATTAGAGTCTGTGAGTATGGGAGTAGTGTTTTTTTGTTGAGGGGGAGAGAGTGTTGCCACCTTGGCCCCTGGTGCCATTGGAACTGTGACCTAGAGAGAGGGACACTGATGAGTGGAGTGTCCAGGGGACAGTAAAGAGCAGCAGGCACTGTAGCGTTCCTGAGCCTAGAATAACTTGTTCAGAATGAGATGATTCTGGGACCTGGTAGGGCTTGTGACATGGAGAAGTAGTGTCATGGTCTGGGGAAACAAAGACAGGTCATTGAGGCTATGGATCATTAGGGTCCTGGAAACACAGGGGACAGAAAGAATGGGAGAAGTCAGAGCTGAATGCAGTTTGCATCAGCAGTTGGTAGTGGGCACTTAGGTTGCAAACTACAAAGGAAGGAGGGAGAGAGAAACACCAGCAACTCATCAATAGTCAAAATCAAGGGAACACTGGGGAGGGGAATTTCTACACATCAAGGAGGTGGGTTCTAGCAGCCAGAACAAGCAATGGGCAGGCCTCAGTAGAAAAACACATGAAACATGAAAGGGAATGCTCGATTGGAAGAGCCTATAGACCAAAGCACCTCAAAAGATAACATTAGGGAAATTGGATTCCTGGAGATACCTGAGGGAGAATTGAGAACCTTGCTTTTAAATATGCTAAAAGGCCTCAAAGATAACACCTTGAAATTGATTGATTCACTGGACAAAAATGTATCTTGTTTAGAGGAGAAATTCTCCAGCGAACTTGAAAACCTAAAAAACGAAAGCAACAATAAAAAATAAGCAGTCATCCTAGAGATGAAAGAAAAATTAAACCAGCTCAGCATTGGGGTAGAATCTTCAGTCTTGAGGATAGATGAAGCTGAAAACAGGGTCATTGATTTGGAAGAAAGAACATGATATTAGTTATTCACAAGCCAAGATAGAGAGAATGATGAAAGAATATCAACAAGATTTTCAAGAGATTTCTGACAAAATGAGAAAATGAAGCCTAAGAACTCAGGGTGTCCATGAAGGTGCAGAAAACACCACCAGAGGATTAGGAAAATTATTCAAAGAAATATCAGATGAAAACTTCCCAAACCTAAGACATGAGCTGGATACTTATACAAGTGAATCATTCAGAACCCAACACTGAGTAGACCAAAACAGATTCTTCCCACAACACATAATTGGAATGCTAAATGTAGAGTGAAAAAAAGGAAAGCTGCGAAGGAGAAATGCAAACCCAACTACAAAGGCAAATCCATCAGAATAACAGTGGGCTTCTCAATAACAACATTAAAGGCAAAGAAAACTTGGACAGACATCATCCAAGCTCTGAAAAAGAATAACTGTTAACCAGGAATATATTATTCAGTGCAGCTGTCTTAAAAATAGACAAGGACTATAAGACATTCCACAATATTGCCTTCTTCAAATGATTCACAGCCACCAAGCCAGCATTGCAGAAGATCCTCAATGAAACATCACATAGAGGGGAGGTAAGTAAATACCATATAGAAGGGAAGTAAGACAACTCCACATAAAAGATCAAAGAAATGAAAAATACACATGATAGGAAATTAAGAAAAATATAGGTTAAATATGCATCAAAACCCAGTAACAAGAATGAATTTGCTGCATAATAAGTACCTGTCAATAATTACTCTAAATGTAAATGGCCTTAACCAATAAATCAAGAGACATAGACTGGCCAATAGGTTTGAAAAACACAAACTCTCAGAATGTGGCATCCAAGAGTACCACCTAACCCATACAACCCATAAAAGGTTGAAAATTAATAGTTGGAAAACATACCAAGCAAAGAGAAAACAAAACACAATAACAACAAAAAAGGGATATCGATACTAATTTCAGACCGTTTAGTTGTTAATGCCAGACTAATCAGAAGAGACAAAGAATGACATTACATATTACTGAAAGGAGCAATCAACCAGAAACCTGAAAAGTTAAATAATATATACTCCCCAAATGCAGGGGCACCTAGCTTCATAAAACAAACCTTATCAGAAATAAAGGAACATATTGAACCAGTCACAATAATGATGGGAGATTTTGATACCCCACTTTTGCCAAGAGACAGGTCACCAAAACAAAAAATCAGTAGAGAAATGACAAGCTTAAGTTGTACCATAGGCCAACTGGACCTTACATCTGTCTTCAGAATGTTCCATCCAACTGATGAGGAGTATACATTCTTCTCAGCACCACATGGAACTTTTTCTAAGATAGACCACATTTTAGTTCACAAAAATGGCCTCAACAAATACCAAAAAGTAGAAATCATCCTTGGTACCTTCTTAGATGAAAAGGAGGAAAATTTGAACTCAAATCCAAGAAAAATTTCAGAAATTTTACAAATTCATGGAGACTATGTAATACACTGCTGAATGATCAATGGGTTATCAAATAATATAAAACAGAAATTTTTAAAAAATTGTGCTATCAAATGAGGGTGAGAATACATCCTACCAAAATTTATGGGATACAGCAAAGGCAGTTCTATGAGGGAAGTTCAGAGCAGTGAGCCCTTTCATCAATAAGTTAGGGAAAGCCCAAAGACATAACTTCATGATACACCCCAAGGCATTAGGAAAGAAAGAACAAACCAATCACACAAGGAATACTCAAAGAGAAATTATCAAGATCAAGCCTGAGGTAACCCAGTTAGAATTCAAGAAACAATTCAAAGAATTGATGAGATTAAGAGCTGGTCCTTTGAAAAGATTAATAAAATAGATGCCCCTCCCCCTAGCCAGTCTCAGCAATAGGAAGAAAGAAAAGGTCAAACTGAAAACATTAGAGATGAGAAAGGAATCATAACCACTGATACCAATGAAATCCCGAAAATCAACAGTGAATATTTAGAGCAATTGCCAAAAGCCAAAATTACAGAAGTGGATAAATTTATCAACACTTACAATTTACCAAAATTAAGCCCAGATGACATTAATAATCGAAACAGACCCATTATGTACACCAAAACAGAGAAGGTAATAAAAAGCCTCTCAACAAAGAAGAGCCCAAGCACTGACAGGTTCACAGTAGAATTCTATCAAACATTACACCTTCAAAGAAGAACTAATACCTATTCTTCTCATACTACTTCAAAAAGTAGAAAAGAAAGGGGTACTCTAAAACTCATTCTATGAATCTACCATCACCCTGATATTTCAACCAGGCAAGGTCTTAGCTAAGAAAGACAACAATAGACCAATTTCTCTGAAGAACATAGATGCAAAAATTCTTAGCAAAATCCTGGCAAACCATGTTCAATAACACAAAAAAGGATCATACATCTTGATCAAGTGGGCTTCATTTCACAGATGCAATGCTCATTCACCATATGAAAATCAATGCAATTCAATATATCAAGAGAATTGCATTCAGAAACTGCATGATCATCTCAATCAGTTCTGAGAAGGCATTTGACAACTTAAAAAACCCTTTCATGATAAAAACACTGGAAAAGATAGGCATAGTAGGGAAATAATTCAACATCATAAATATCATTTATGACACACCTACAGCCAATATTATATTAGCTGGAGAAATATTGAAAGCATTTCCTCTAAGGTCAGGAACAAGATAATGATGTCCACTCTCTCTTATTCCATGTTGTAATCAAACTCTTACCCAGAGCAATCAGACAAGAGGAAGAAATCAAAGGGATACAGGTTGGCAAGGAAGAAGTCAAAGTACTCTTGTTCACAGACAACATTGTGGTATACTTAAAGGACACCCAAAACTCCTTTAGAAAACTTTTAACCATGATTAACTCATTCAGGACCATAGCAGAATACAAAATTAACAGTCAAAAATCAGTAGCCTGTGAACAGGAAGGGGATGAAATGAAGGCAAAAATCCCTTTCACAATAACACACAAAAACTTAAATACTTGGTAATCATTCTAATTAAAGACACTGAAGATCTCTACAAGGAAAACTTCAAAACAATAAAGAAAGAAATTGCACAGGGTATTAGCAGGTGGAAGGACCTCCGTGCTCATGGATTGGGACACTCCACAGTGTAGAAATGGATATAGTACCAAAAACATTTTACAAACTTACTGCAGTCCCCATTAAAAGTCCAATGGTACACTTTGCAGAAATAGAAAAATAATCCACAAATCCCTATGGAAACACAAAAGACCATGTATAGCCAAAATAATCTTAAACTGCAAAACCAGTGCAGGATGGATCATAATCTCTGACTTTAAATCATACTGCAGGGCTGAAGTAGAAAAAACAGCTTGGTTCTGGCAAAAACATAGTCCTGAGGACCAGTAGAACAGAATTGAGGTGTCAGAGATACACACACACACACACACACACACACACACACACCTACATACACACACACACACACACACACACACACACACACACACACACACACACCCCTATGGGCACCTGATTTGACAATGGGGCTAAACATGCAAATTGGAGAAAAGATAGCCTCTTCAGCAAATGGAGCTAGGAAATATGGAGCTCCACCTGCAGAAAAATGAAAACAGACCCACATCTCTCCATTTGTATGAGAATCAACTCAAAATGGATAAAAGCCCTCAACATAAATCCAGAAACCTTAAAACTACTAGAAGCAAATATTTGAAACATCTTCCAGCACATAGGCATAGGAAAGCATTTCCTTAATAAGACCCCAATTGCTCAAGAATTGACAACTGGTATTAAATGAAATTAAAAAGCTTCTGAACAGCAAAGGAAATCTTCCACAATATTAAAGAAGAGTGCATTGAATGGGAGAAAATCCGTGCATCCTACACATCTGACAGTAGACAAATGTCTACAATTTACAAAGAACTTAAGAAAGCAAATTCCAAGACGACAAATAGCCCAATGCACAAGTGGGCAAAGGAAATTATCAGACAGTTCTCAAATGAAAAAGTTAAAAACACTCAGAAGCACATGAAAAAATGTCGAATTCCCCTAGCCATTAGAGGAATGCAAATCAAAACAACTCTGAGATTACACCTAACTCCAGTGAGAATGGCCGAGATCAAGAAAAAAAATGATAACAAATGCTGAATAGGATATGGAGAAAAAGGAACCCTCTTTCATTGTTGATAGGACTGCAAATTGGTTCAACCACTCTCGAAATCAACATGGAAATACCTCAGAAAACTAAAAATAGAACTTCCCTGTGTCCCAGCCCTACCACTACTGGGAGTTTATTCAAAAGGAGACAAATCATCATACCACACAGACACCTGCATCTCCAAATTCAATGAAGCACTCTTCACAATAGCAAGGATATGGAACCAACCAACAACAGAAGAATGGATAAAAACATTATGGTAGATATACATCATTGAATGGTATTCAGCAATGAAAAAGGAAGTAATGTCATTTATAGCAAAATGGATTTAACTGGAGCATATCATCTTAACCAAATAAGCACAAGCTCAAAAAGAGAAACACCATATATTCTGTCATATGTGGGAGCTGAAACCTACTTGAAGGAAGAAAAATATCATAAACACAATTTGATATATAAAAATACACAGTTAAATTTAGTGAAGAATGGACAATATAAAGAGCAGAAAGAAGGAGGGAGGGATCCAGTAAAGAGAAGCAAAGATTGTGGAAGGTAGGATGATGAGGGTATGTATCAATGTGGAGGAATAAAGGAGGAAAGGATAAACTCAATATAAACAAAGTAACTTCATGAGTACATGGGAAAAATAGGGGAACATAACCCAGATATGCATATGAGTTTTACTACATATTAGTCAAAAGACTTCATAAAATTTGTATGTTGATAAAAGTGAAACCAAAAGTGATGTAATAGTTGCACAATGGAAAAAGCCAATACTAAATTATTCTGTACCCCATCCACATTTATAAAGGCAGAAAAAAGAAATGGATTCTGTATTTCTCAAATTATCTTGTTATTATAAACATTTCTGGAGTTCAATTTGACCAATTGAAACATGGATAAATATATGGGATGGGGTTTATCTCAGTTTGTAGTGTGGTTCTCTGCACTATCTCAGGTCCTGGGTTTTATCCTTAGGCTGCAAAACTGGTGGAATTGCCTGGAAGCTCAGTCCCAACAAAATCCCCAATCATTCACTGAAAACCCTATGAATAGCAGAGAAGTGCTGACATAATACTGAACATGGCAACGTGTCTGGGAGTGTTTTGTGCTGTTGTACAGAAGGTCACTATGAGTCAGACCTGATTAAGGAGCACCTAACCACATATGGTCGTGGCTGTTGTTAGGTGTGATGGAATCAGTGTCCGACACATAGTGACCCTAAGTACAAGCAAAACACTATTGTTAGTGCTTCTCTGCTACTCGTAGAGTTCTCAAGGGCTCAGTTGAAGAATCCTATGTGGATGTGTGAGCAGTTTGATATTAGCCGATCCTATTCTTTACCTAATTATGACTGCTTCCTTGGCTTCTCCCTGGTGAGTGCAAAGCCACAAGTGGCTGCAGCCTCCTGTTTTCTCTCTGCTGTAATTTCAAATGTCATTGTAGACAGTACACATTCTCCTCAAGTCAACATTCTTTTACTACTGATGGATTGTCATCCATCTTTAATTATAATTCATACATTTACAATCCTACAGGTTCTTCCTATGTGCTTATCAAGTGGCATAATTGCATTCACCTGTTGTTCTGGTTTAACAAACTACCTCAATCAAAACTGCTTAAACCATACTAATTTATCTCAATGTTCTGTACATAAACATTTTCATGGGAGAAAAATGATGACATGGGTGGCAGTGTCCTTTCTGGAATTTCTAAGAAGTTATCCATCTCTTGGCTTTTCCTTCTGGCTCCAATCCACCTTGTCGGTCTTGCAAAGACACCCAAGCTGTCATTCCAATTGTTCTTTAGTTTATCATATTTCCTGCTCTGGCTCTGATCTTATTGACACCAACAAGAGGGACCTTTGAGATAATACTGTATTCATCCACAAAACCCAGGTTCATCCTCCTCTAAACTTGCTCAATTTGGTCTTATCTACTAACAAAAACAACATAGAAATCATTTTTATTGTAAGGTGGCATAAACTCAGATTTTAGTACACAAATATCTTTCTGAGGTTGGCATTCAGAATTTTACTACATTGACATTATACATTCTCCTATTGTAAAGCAGGATATATTGTGTCTGATTCATGCAAAATGGCATGATGAATAGGCCATAGGTATATTCCAATGAGGCATTAAAAACATTTTTCAGTACTTATTAAGGAGGACTACACTTCCCTTGGTGCACTTTGGGAAAGTGGTGAATGAGAGTAATGAAAATGTGAATGCTGGTGTATATGGAAATTTATAATCCTATCTGGACAAGGTTTTAATAATTCACCATTCCCCAATCCTGCCAAATATCTTTATGTGCACTTACTGATATATTTTGATACCAATGATTTCAATTCCTGACATCAGTAAAATCTCAGTTTTGCATTTCCTTGCATTTCTCATCTATGCACACTATTGAATTGTCTGATTTCCAGCATGAAACCAATGGATAAGAATACAAGACCCGGATATATTCCCACAATGATACAGCCATCTGATCTTTGACAAAGGTGCTAAAAACATACATTAGAAAAAAGATAGCCTTTTCAACAAATGTTGGTGGGGGGGAACTAGATATCCATACTCAGAAGAATGAAAATTTGCTCTTGTCTTTCACCTAGTATGAAAATCAACTCTCAGTGTGAAACCAGAAATTTTGAAACTACTAGTAGGAAAAGTATTGGCATAGGAAAGTTCTTTCTTAATAAGATTCCAAGAGTTCATGAAATAACTCCAAGTACTGACAAATGGAATTGCATAAAATCTAAAAGGTTTTTCACAGTAAAGGACCCAATAGTGTATAAAGGGAGAGCCCTGAGTATAAGAGAAATCCTTACTTCCTTCAAATCAGATAGAGAATTAATGTCTAGTATATATAAAGAACTCTAGAAATTAAACACCAAAGCATGAAATCATCCAATAAATAATATGCAATGGAATTAAAAGTTCTCAAAAAAGAAATACAAATGGTTATTAAACATATTAAACATATGAAAACTTGTTCACTATCTTTAGGTATCAGAGAAATGCAAATCATATCTACACTAGGATTTGATGTCATCTGTCAGAATTGCTACTGTCTATAAAATAACCACTAACAAATATTGGCTAGGCTGTTTGGGAAAAGGGACTCTATAACACTGTTGGTAGGAGGGTAATTCAGTAGAGTCATTATGGAAATCTGTATGGACATTCCTCAGAGAACTGAAAATAAAATTACCATAAAATCCAGCTATACCACTCTTAGCTATAAACCCAAAGGAAGACAAGTCATTTACCACAGGGCCACCTGCACTTCCATGTTTAACGCAGCACTCTTCACAACTACAAAAGTGTGCAACAGCCTAGATGCTCATCAACAGATGACTAGATTAAAAATGTGGCATAAATGTACAATGGGATATTATAGAGCAAAGAAGAATGAAATTATGTCATTTTTCAGAAAAATGGAACCAGATGTCATGTTGACAGAAATAACCCAGACTTAGAGAAATATCACATATTCTCACATATATTTGGTTTGCTGCTTCTACATTAAAGAACAAGTATATGTATGTGTACATATAAAATTGACTACATATGCAATTCACTATTCCAATTGACTATTAAAATTACAATCAATATTCACAGAAGCAGCAGTCAATAAATAACAATATGCATTGCTTGGGAAAAACTGTGGCAAAAGACCTCTTTATATTGCTGAAAGCTAAAGATATCACATTGAAGATGAAGGTGTGCCTGACTCATGTCATGATATTATCAGTTGCATCATATGATTGTGAAATCTGGAGAGTGAATAAAGGAGACAGGAAAAGAATTAATGCTTTTGAATTGTGGTACTAGGCATGAATATTGAACATACTATGGACAGCAAAAATAACCAACAGATCTGTCCTAGAAGAAGTACAACCAGAGTGCAACTCAGAAGGTAGGATGTGTAGATTGTGTCTGAAGTATTTTGGACAAGTTGTCAGGAAGGACCAATCCCTGGAGAAGACCATGATGTTTGGAGAACAGACAACAATGAAAAACAGGAAGATCCCCTAGTAGATGGATTGATGCTGGCTGCCACATGGTCTTAAATATAAAAAGTTCCTGTGTGTTACACAGTGTTCCCTGCTGTTGTACATAGGATCATGATGAGTTGGACTGGACCGGATGGCACCTAAAGACAACAACAACAAGATAAGAATGTGCAAAAAAACTCATCAGGAGGGGGGAGTGGGTTAGTGGGAAGGATAGAGTGTAGAAATGTAGGAATGAACAAGAATAGGGGGATAAAGAATGGAAGAAATAGTACAAAATACAAGTTGTAATTCTATGCAAATCTCATAATAAATCTAACTATACTGTGTGAAATTAGAAATACATATTATGTCTTATAAATATGGAAAATTAATCTCCACATAATAGTAAATTTTTTCATAAAATATTTAAGGATTTGGGAGTGTAAATTACACTGCTTTGACAATCATATGATATGTATATGAAATGACTTATTGCTCTGAACCCTATTAATATTTAAAATCAAAATACATAAGAAAAAGTTTGATGTAATGTTGACAAATGATGCCAAAACCATAAGGTAAACATTGTGGTTTTCTCTGTGTGTAAAGAGAAGCATATTTATTGGAAATGTGCCTGTGATTTATAATTAATAAAATTAACCAAATTCATACAAAAAGGAAAGAATATATGTCCAATTTTTTCTCACCTTTTATTTATAAGGGTATCAAAATAATCTTTTCTTCTTGCTCACTAGCATGCTTGCTCTCTTTGTCCTCTTGAGATTTTAGGGAATTTTTAGACAGGTGCTAACTATATATCTTAAAGTAGCCTCAAAGCTTCCTATGCAGATCCCACTGGCATTGAACACATGATACTCCAGGCTCAGACAAGTGGTGGGATTAAAGTCATGTATCCCACACCCAGATAAGTCTTAAAGAGACATATTTTCCAGAAGCTGACATTTTTTATACATCTTCAAAAATTTTACTAGTATTCAATGTATAGATCCCTGTGACAACCTAAAAGTTTAGAGTGAATCATAACAGCAAGGACACATAATAGTGATTAAGGAAATAATGCAGCCAAACTAGGTAAAAACCACAACAGATACCCACTCCACCAATGGTCTGTCAATATTTCTGTCTTGCTAATCATACAAGGTTTATTCTGGCCTTCTGACTTCCCGCAGCCACCTGCCATAATGAGGTATTTTTGACCTTATTTATTCTTGAAACACAGTTGATTCCCATGTAGCATGTCTCAGAGTACATGTCTCTGATCTATTATCATTTTCTCTATAGGTTGTTATCGTACAGATATGGATTGAGGGTCCTGAAAATTTATATACAGTGAATTCTACTAATTGCTTAGAGATGTACAAAAATGTATTAGTTTCCTGTTACTACAGTCAACTAGATAAACCTGGATATTTATGAAGTAAAGTGGTTTATTTAGCTAAGAGATTTCAGAGTTTACAAGTACAAGTATAGTTCATTGGCTTTGTTCAGGTACCTATAGATGTTTTACCGAATGAATGTTTTAATCACAATGGTGTAGAAGTAGTTAAGAATGAGAAACCACATGGTGAACTAGGAACCCTTAGTGATGGAGCAGGCCTGTGATGAAATCCCACCAGACCCCATATCTTAGAGTTCCCATCAGCCCAGTATGCTACCCTGGGAACCAAGCCTCCAAAATATGTCTCCTTGTGATAGTAGCTACATCCAATCCATAGAAAGTGATGTGTAAAATACCTATGTTATTTTCAATGGTCTATTAAAAACAACATTAATTTGATAAAGTTGTCACTAAGATCCATGAAATTTCTTCAAGATTTAAGTTCAAAATTTCTAACTGATAATACTGGCTATTTTAACTGACCTATAATATGAGCTCTGATTACCTCTACTCATTCTCTCTCCTACCTCATGAATTTTCATCATCTATGCAATCCTCAGAACACATTGCAACTCTAAGTCAAACACTCTGCTGTGGTACACAGTTGCAGCCTACCAAGAATATCTTGTTATTCCTACACCATAGAAAGAGCATCTTAACCCTGAGGTTGTTGTTATTGTTAGGTACCACGGAGTTGGATATGACTCATGGTGTACATCATAGGATATGACTCGTGATGTTCCTCATAGTGTACCTCATGGAGACTGCTATTTCATGATTATTTCAGGAGTGGGCCCCCATATCCTTTTCCCATATATGCATATCTGGGGATCAGACCCAGGGTCTCAGAGATCACAGAGCAGCATTATACATACTAAAATATACCCTCATTTACCCTGAGCTGGTGCTGGGATTTAGCTCAGTTGGAACAACACCATTCTGCAATCTCTGTGGTCCTGGGGTTGATTCGCAGCACCACAAATATGGCAAAAGGACAGGGCAATCCACTCCTGAGGCAATCCAGAAATAATCAGCCATTGAAAACCCTATTAGAGTTGCTATGAGTTGGAAACGTCTAGACAGCACCTAAGAACAACAAGAACAACCCTGAGCTACAAGAATTAATTAAGAGAGAATGGAAGTAAGCTTCTGTGCTCCTTCAGCTTCTTTCACGTTCCTGTATCACCCAAATGCAATCAAATAGACATGTGTGGACTACATTCTCAAAGGTGATTATGGTTTTATTACACTCACTTTGTATAGTGGAAGACACAAGAGCTTTTCATCTCTCCTCTGAATTCAGTCTAGCTGCACTGTGGAATACACTAATAAATGGTTGTAATATAAGAAAAACACAGTGTAAATGGTCTTAGATTATTTTTGGAGACATGCACTTCACAGAAAAGAATGGAACACCTGAAGCAATGTTTAGATTTAGGAACTTATATATCCTTTCAGTAAAGAGTTAGAATTGGTCGAAATATTTGGAAATAAGACCTAAGATCTAATGCATGGACGTGATTAGTTGAGTGGGCCTTCTTAACATTTAAAGAAAATATGTAAGAATGTAGAATCATGACTAGACATGATTAGACAAATATATATATACACACACACATATATATGAGTGTGTGTGTGTGTATATATATATATATATATATATATATATATATATATATATATATATATATATATTTATGCCTGGGCTGGGATTTATCTCAGTTGGTAGAGTGCTGCACTGCATTTTCTGAGGCCCTGAGTTCAGTTCCCAGCACTGCAAAAATGGGAGAAGGACCTGGCAATCCACTCCCAAGGCAATCCTGAAACAAGCTGCCATTGAAAACCCTATGAGGTTTGCTATGAGTTGGATACCGACTCGACGGGACCCTACAACAACAACATATATATACATACATACATATACATATATGTGTATACATATATATGTATACACACATGGTATATATTAATAACTATTGTTTTCAGCTGAGTATTTGCCTGATTTCAGCACATGTAAACATAATGGGAAGACACGTGTAATCAAATGTGAAATTCAGACTGGAATTATTTATGCCAACAGGCTATATGTAGCATAATATTTCTAGACATATTCATAATAATCACTTGGCCAAGGGAGGTTCACCAATACCATAACCAATCATTTGATTGTTATTGTGGTGCAGCATAACCTAAACACCTTCTAATTAAATTATAAATCTCATCATTGACTTTTAGAATGCTCATTGCGTCTGCAATGTGTTTTATACCTGATCCCATGGAGAGAGATCCTCTCTGTCCTTAACAAAATAATGTAACATTCTGGGATTTCAATCCATCTCTGCAGGCCTTCACTGGAGGCCAAAATAGGGAAGTCCTCCATAGCAACCATGTCCCTGCCCTTGGTGTTGCAGACAGGGAGTAAGGTGTCCCAGACCTGTAGAACAGCACCATGCTGAAAGTCAAGAGTTTAGCCTCATTGAATGTATAAGACGGACTCCTGACCAAGAAAGCCAGAATGAACCCCTTTGAGGGGGATATTTAAAATAATATTTCTCAGCTAGGGTCCCTCATAACAGCTTGAGGGGCTGACCCCTAGTTGACCCCAGGGCTCATCTCACTCACTCAAATCAGCCCCTCCCATCGGGTGAGCAAAGATGGCCCCCAGCCAGCTTGACCAGCCTTAACCACCTTAATTTTGATTGGCTCCCCTCACCACCTTGCAGGTAGTAACTGTCTCTACTTGGCAGTTATGTCTGTTTGCCCCCTGTACCTGCCAGTGGTATGCCCCGATTGGCTGAACCCCACCATGTGACCCCTCCAGGACCCTATAAAAGCAGGGCTCCTGGACCCCATATCACTCCTTTGATCCTGACCTCTCTGACCATCTCCTGAACCTCATCACCTGGACCAGCGCTCCCTACTCCAGCAAGACCATCTAGCAAGCCGGCGAGATCAAGCCCAGGGGCCCTGAAGAGCTGAAGGCATCTAGCAAGCCACGAAGAGCCTCCCAACTCCTCCCATCCTTGGGAAGGAGGGGGGTAAAGAAGGCGAGCCGAGAGAGTCAAGACCATCGGACCTCAACTGAACACCAGCGGCTGTGGCTGTGCTTTTAAGGCTGAGCTGTACCAGCACTTAGCCTGCAGCATTCCATGCTGCAGGCATAGAGCCAGCACTTAAAGGGATAGAGCCTAGCTCTATAGGGGCTGCTTGCTCCTTGCTCTCCATCAGGGGAGCACCCCAATAAAACTTCCCTGTCCTTCTCCAACCATCTGAAAGTCTCCCGAGGTCCTTCTTTCCCGACACCAATCACATGTTTATGTTGAGGGTTTGGCCCTAACTTTAGCCGGGCTAGAGCTAAAACCCCAACACCCCCTGAAGGTCAGAGAGCCCAAGTAACTCAGAACACAGTAGAAGGCAGTGACTGAGCCCTTATGGCACATGATGAAAATGGGACCACGTACAGAGTGTACATCCTTGTCAGTAAAGGTTGGAGAAGTTCCCAGCTATGTTGCACACAGAAAAATTTGGATCAGGTTGCAGATGGGAATGATGAAGTTGGGTGTCTCTGGCACCAGCAACCACCTTATCCTTTTCTCTGGAGCTGTGACCTTTTAAAGGCCAGAACTACAGTGATAGTTTTGGCCAAAATAGTAGAAATAGCTATATGAACACAACTCCAAATGTGGTCTGCTGAAGGATGCAGATAACTGTGTTGGGACATCCAATGATAAATAAGGAGAAGAGAAAACAGCAGGTGATGGAGATGAGAAGAATGTAGCTGAGAGCCTGGTTATTGGCCTAGACAATGGGAGTGCCTGATACTTCACAAAGACCCCAAGAGTGACAGCTGTCAGTGCTGAGAAGCACAGAGCCATGCTGGCCACTGCTATCCCCAAGGGGTCTTCCCAGACCAGCAAGGTCACAGCATTCTGCAGGCAGTGGTTTCTCTTTCTGTCAGCATACTGATCATCTGGACACTTCACTCAGTAATGCACATCTGGGGAGGAGTGAAAATATATTAGTGTGTGATCAATATTTTTCTTATTTCCACAACCTCCTTTGCTTCACAATCCCATTGTCAATATTAGCCAAATTGTCCTCCTTTATTTCTTTGGGAGCCAAATAAATTAGTGCTATGTGGAAAATAATTCCAAATTAATACTGTGTTTCTTCTCCATTAGTCTGCATCCATTGCACTGTGGCATCAGATCTCATAAACTAAGCAGGGACTTTGCTAATTAGAACTTGGATGGGAGACTGCCAGGGAACACCAGATACTGTAGGCTTGGGAGAAGGACCCGGCAACCAACTCCCATGAGTGTATCCACCATTGCAAACCCTATGAATAGCAGACAAGTACTAACAATAGTGTTTCACCTGTTGTACATAGGGTCTCTATGAGTCGACAGTGATCTGATAGCACCTAACAACAACAACAATATTCTCCATTGTTTGCAGAAATACCACTGGTTTGTCTGATCCCATCAGATCTCAAAAGCTAAGCCAGATTGAGCTTTGTTAGTATGTGGAAGGGAGATGTCCTGGGAACACCAGGTTGTGTGGAATGGGAGAAGGACCCAGCAACCCAGTGCCAAAGAAATTCAACCATTGAAAACCCTGTGAATAGTAGAGAAGCATTAACAATGCTGTTTTGCCTGTTTACTTAGGGTTGCTGTGAGTGGGATACCAAGTTGACAGAAGCCAACACCAACAAAAAATCTTCTTCATTGTGACATAAACAAGGCCATTGTTACTGTTATTTATTTATTTTATTTTTGTTATACTTGATTTGAACCAAGGGCCTTGCATATAATTTGCAAGTGTGCTAGATCCAGGTTGCAGCTCCACCTTGTTTGCTGTTTTTATTTTATCTTGACACAGGTTTTCATTAGCCAACACAGGATGCCTCTGGCCTTGAATTCCTGGTTCTCCTGCCTCAGCTACCTAGTTAGTTTTATCACAAGTATGTACTGCCATGCCTGGTTCAAAGTTATTATATCTTTTCCTGGCTTAATTGTATGATTTTATACAGTTAGTGATATTATTTCTTATTTCCTTTTTGCCATATCCTGTGTTTTCATTACTTTGGATAAACCTAATTTGTTCATGATATGTAAGGTATGATCAAAAAGTTGATGTAGTTTGAAATTTTAAAAATAATAATTATTATAAAAGACAAATGTCATTATCACTCATGGAAATACTACTCCTGTCTTAAAAATTATCCCATCATTCATGCCATATTCTTCACTAGTTCCCTATTTTTTTCTTTTTTTGGAATTGGCATCCAGTGCCTCATACATACCCTGTAAGTGCTCTTCCACTGGCCTAAATTTCCAGATTATTATTCATATTTAAAATATTGTTTCAGGGTCTCACTAGGTTGCACAGGCTGCTTCTGACTTTGAATTCAAGAGGTTCCTTCCTTGTGGATTGCAGGGGATGCCAGCACAGCTGGTTTGCTCTCATTTTCTCTATCATGTCCTCAAATCACGCCCCTGTCCTCTTTGTCATAGTTACACTTCACTTTGTTTATATTCCCTTGATCACTTGTTTCTGAGTTGCAATTTTCCTTGGTGTACAGGTTGGCTTTCAACTCACAATTCCCCTGCCTCGGACTCCTGTAGATTTGCATTGTAGTCAAGCTACATCATGCTTGTCTAAAACTTCCTGCTACCTTTGGTATGCTTTTGTTTGTGAAACTTGGGCTCCCTATGTTACTGGAGTTACTTTTCTACTGTGTGGCACAAGTGATCTTTCTACTTCCTCTTCCTGAATTACTAATGTCATATATAAATAATACTTTAGGTTTTTTTCTTCAGCATGACTATATGACCATAGGAGTCATTGTGAAATTTTACATTTCTGAATGATTGAAAAATTCACATGGAGGAACGTGTCATAAGAAGCTCATAGTATTCACCTAATTCTCCATGAAATTGAACCAAAGCAACATATTTGGAGCTGCAGGTTGAAATGAGTGGCATTGAGAGACCCATGGAATATCACAGAAGAAAATGGAAACCAGATGAAACCCAGAGATTTTACATACAAATTAGGAAGAGAACATAGCACCCTACCACCTATCCCATAGAAAACCAGTGGAAAAAATGAATGCATCCCTCAGCAGAGCACAGGAGATACAGAGAGAAAGTCCCAGCAAGCTCTGTTAGTGCAGAAGACAGCACCCTGCAGAGATACAGTATGAGCAGACAGGACTGTGGGGACCTGAAAGTAAGCTGGCTTGAGAGGCCAGGACTGTCCCCTCAGGTATTCTCAATGGACTGCATTAAGAGCTCTCATGAGAAGAAAGTGTTGGAGACTCTGCTGCCCTTGGGGCATAAGCATCTACATTTTTCTTATGTCTGGACCACTGACCACCCATCACACTGTCTCAGAGGCCAACTTCCTTATGTGTCACTTGGCTCTGGGGACAGGCAGTGACAAATCTGTTGAGTTCTAAGCTGTGGAAGTGCAGACTGCATAGTGCAGTGATGGGTGCTTCACTTTAAATTGTGTGATTCAGCAAACCTTCTCTATGAATCTGGAGAGAGAACATCTGCACATATTTTCACCTGGGAACCAAGACTAAGGGCACTAGGAATGAGTGTGGTAGGTCCCACAGGCCCAGTTCTCCCTCCTCTCGGCACAGATCTTTGCAGCTCCATTACCCCTGCTGCCTGCTTAGGCCTCCTGGAACACACCACACAGGGCTTTTCCCTGCCCTAGGGGAGCAGCCTGAGGGCTCTGAAGATTCTCTGCCAGACACAGTCCTTACTCATGAGCTCCTTCCAGGGTTCAAAGATGCTGAGTAGAATTTAAACTAGCTCTAGGTATAAATTGCTCCTGCTGACCACCCGATAAGATGAAAATTGAACTAAATGGGGGAGCCAAAGACCCCTACCCTCAGTCTGTCCAAAAAAACTTAGCCTAGGAAGAGCTCTAGTGAAGGTGTAATCAGCTTTGGTTACATCCACCTGAGTGGTGGAGTCATTGAACTAATGTGGGGGAGATAAAGTTATTTTCATTAATTTTTAAACAATTAACTCTCTTTTTCACAACACTTTCTTTTTACCAGTTCTTGAGTGCTGGCCCCAGTGCCTAGAACATATGGTGGAAATATTCTACCAGTGGGCTACACTCTGGCCTATATTTTATTTTATTTTTTGAGTTAGGTCTCACTAAGTTATAAAGGCTGCCTCTCCATCTGGAATCATAGGGATTATAGGCATGTGACACTGTGCTGAGCTAAAAATATTTCTTCTCATTTAATTTTCCCTTTTTCTCATTTAAAAATGGTGTTTTAATTTTCTCTGTTTCTTTCTTTGTTTTTAAATTATCATTTTATTATACCCTTTGCTGCTGTTATTAGTGCTGTGATTTTTTTTTCCTTTTTGAACACTTTCTTAGGCTCTGTTGCTTGAGATTAACATCCAGAGCTTTTCCATTGAACTCATTCCTATCATACAGTGTTGTGTTCATCACACCTGCATTCACTGAGTCTAAACCCAGGAATCACACTAAATATGGCACAGAGAGTTTACATATTGGAATCCAACTAGAGATTAGCTTAAAATAAACTAAAAACTAATATTCATTGACCATACCCCAAAGAATATCACTTTAAAGTAGGAATCATATGAAATTGGATGAGGTATTCACGTGAAAAAAACACACAAATCTCAACATAGAAACACAAGAAATAGGAAAAAAAATAGTTAACATAACATCCAAAGAATTTTCTGATTTTATAGCAAAAGATTCCAAAGATGTCAATGTGCATGATATGCAACTTAAAGATTTAAATTAATGTCCTCTTGGTTATGGCAGCTGGGCTAGCAAATTATAATTTACCTTGATAGAATTCCAAGAATGAGTCAATTCTGGGGAATGAAGCAGAAAATATATACCATGGAGAGAAGAAGAGAATCCAGCATCAAGAAATTTGATAGGGCAGCTGAAGATCATCAAGAAATGAATGGCAACAAATAAAAGTAGGAAATAATCAGCATCTCAAACCTAGGCTTCCAGGCTCATGGGAAGCTGAAGCTGCAACCACAAGGACAATGAGTCAGCTCTGGTGAATATGCTCTGGCTGGCATAGCATTAGGAGAAACCTGCAATTCTCATAAGCCTCAAGACTATATATGACATAACTGTAGCCAATGTTATATTAATTGGGGAAAACTGAAAATCTTTTTAATCAATTCAGAAATTAAACGCCCAATCTCCTCTCTCTGATTCAATGTAATTCTTGAAATCTTGAAATCTTAACCAGAGCTACTTAACCAAAGCAGAAAATCAATAAATTGGATACTAATTGGATAGTGGAGAGTTTGGTCTGAGGGTGACTACTCCTATGTGTCATGACCACCTTTAAAAAAATCCATTGTGTTACTCAGCATATCTTATGTGCTATATCCATGTGCTCTCTTGAGAATGGGGCCTATTCTTTGTCCCAGATTATTTATGTACATCACAAAAGAAGGACCTGATGAGGAATATCAGCAGGAGGAAATTCTTCCACCAATGAAGTTTTCAGTGGTCCTATGCTTTGCACTGAGTAGTGACAACCATACCCTGTGTTTGTTGTTGCTGTTGTTAGGTGCCGTGGAGTCGGTATCCAACTCATAGCAACCCTTATAGGGTTTTCAATAGCTGACTGTTTTGGGGTTGCCTTGGGAGTGGATTGCCAGGTCCTTCTCCCAGTTTTGCAGTGCTAAGAATTGAACTCGGGTCCTCAGAGACTGCAGCACAGTGCTCTACCAACTGAGCTAAATCCCAGCCCCATACCCTGTGTTTAGATGTTGGAAATAAGAGGTCTAGGACTTTTGCTTGCAAATGATTTCACTACAAATCTTCCTTAATGCCACATGTGATTTTACTACAGGGAGTATGTGACATCTGAGCTTAGTTCAATTGGCTCTCTCCATTTGCCCAGCTCTGTACCTCCTGAAATGTGGCCTGTGCTTTACAAGGGTCTAAAAGTGGTAAGAGCACCAAGGGGAGTGCCTCATTCCATAGAATCTAACCTTCAGTGCAGACCTCATGCTGGGGCTCTGGTTCAGTGTTAGAGCACTTGCAGTAAAGCATGGGCAAAAGTACTTGACGAAGAATAAGGAAAAAGAAAAGAAAGGAAAAAGACAAAGAAAGTGAGGAATATTTTCTTTTATTGTTTTCTGCCTTCATTGGTCAATTTTAGCAGACTATGGGGGAACACAGAATTGGATTTTTCCATTATGCAACTATTACATCACATTTGGTTACACTTTTATCAACCTATAAGGTTTATGGAAGCTTTTGACTAATATGAAGTTAAACTCATATGCATATTTGCATTATATTCCCTTAGTTTTACAATGTACTCATGAAGTTGTATCATTTACAGTGAGACTATCCTGTCCTCCTTTATTCCTCTACATTGATTCTCCTCCCCATTCTGCCTTTCACAATCTTTGCGTTTCTTTGCTAGTTCCCTCCCTCTTCTTTCTCCTCCTTATATTGTCCCTTCTTTGCTAAGCTTGTGCATTTTTTACATATCAACTTATGTATGGGATTTTTTCTTCCTTTAAATAAGATTCAACTCCCACATATGAGCGAGGACATATGGTATTTCCCTTTTTGTGCTTGTGTTTGCTCACTTAAGATGATGTTTTCCAGTTCCCTCCATTTTGCTGAAAATGACATTATTTCACTTTTTACATTACTGAGTAAAGCACTACTGTGTATATCTACTTTAATATTTGTATCCATTCTTCTGTTGATGGGCACCTTGGTTGGTTCCATTCCTTGTTATTGCAGAGAGTGCTTCATTGAATATAGAGATACAAGTGTCTCTGTGGTATGATGACTTGTCTCCCTTTGGGTATAGTCCCAGTAGTGGTATAGCTGGATCATATGGCATTTCTATTTTTAGTTTTCTGAGGCAATTCCATTTTGATTTCCAAAGGGTTTGAATCAATTTACTGTCCCACCAACAGCATAAGAGGGTTCCTTTTTCTTCACAACTGTACCATCATTTGTTATTATTTGTTTTGTTAGTCTCATCCATTTTTACTGGAGTTAGGTAGAATCTCAGAGTTGTTCTCATTTGTATTTCCCTAAGGATAGGGATAGTGAGTAATTTTCTTGTGATTTTTACAAATTTATTCATTTGAGAACCATCTGTTCCATTCATTTGCCCACTTATGTATTTGATTTTTAGTTGTCTTGGGATTTTCTTTCTTAAGTTCTTTGTAGAATCTAGAAATTAATCCTCTGTCAGAGGTATAGGATATGAAGACTTTTCCCCACTCAGTAGGCTCTTCCTTAACTCTTTTCATTATTTCCTTTGCTGTACAGAGGTTTTTACTTTCCTGTAATCTGATTTGTCTATTCTTTGTTTAATTTTCTGAGCATTTGGAGTCCTATTAAGGAAACACTTTCCTATGCGTATGCGTTGAATCACGTTTTCTAACTTTTCTTCCAATAGTTCTAAGGTTTCTTGTTTTATGTTGAGGTCTTTTATGCACTGCAAGTTGACTGTCATGCAAATTGAGATGTAGGGATATATTTTCATTTTTCTGCGGGTGGAAATCCAAGTTTCCCAGCAACATTTGTTGAAGGGCAATCTTTTCTCTAATTTGTGTACTTAGCCCCCTTGTCAAATACCAGGTGGCTATGGTTGTGTGGGTGTATCTCTAACTCTTCACTTCTGTTCCATGGGTCTTCAGGTATATTTTTGTGCCAGTGCCAAGATGTTTATGCTACTATGGCGCTGTAGTATAGTTTGAAGTCAGGCATTGTGATCCTGCCTGCACTGGTTTTGTAGCTTAAGATTGTTTTGACTATGCATGGTCTTTTGTGTTTCCATATGAATTCGTGGATTAATTTTTCTCATTCTGTAAAGCATGTCTTTGGGATTTAAATGGGGATTGCATTGAGTCTGTAAATTGCTTTCTGTAGTATAGTCATTTTTGCAGTAACAGTTCTCTGAGTCCATGATCAGTCCATGATCTACCTTCTAACATCTCCAATTTACTTCTTTAATGTTTTGAAGTTTTTCCTTGTAGAGATAGTCAGTGTCTTTGGTTACATTGGTTCCTAAGGATTTAACTTTTTTGTGTGCCATTGTGAAAGGGATTGTTGACTTAGTTTCATTCTCTTCTTGCTCACAGGTGGTTTAAGGGAAGGCTCCTGACTTTTGACTGTTAATTTTGTATCCTGATACTTTGCTGAAGGAGTTAATTACATTTTAAAAATTTCAAGAGGAGCTTTTGGGGTCCTTTATGTAAAGGATCATGTCATCCATGAATAGGGATAATTTGTTCTCTTCTTTTCCTATCTGTATGACTTTGATGTCTTTCTCTTGTCTGATTGCTCTAGCTGGGACTTCGATCATAATGTTGAACAAGATAGGAGACAGTGGGCATCTTTGTCTTGTTTCTGTCTTTGAGAAAACAGTTTCAATTTTTCTTGATTTAATGTGATATTGCCTGTAGGTCTGTCATATATGGCCTTTATGATGTTGAGGTACTTCCATATTTTGCTTACTTTCTAGGGCTTTTATCATGAAAGTGTGTTGCAGTTTATCAAAGGCCTTCTCAGCATTGACTGAGATGATTATGTGATTTCTATTCATAAGTCTCTTGATATGTAGAATAACATTGATCAATTTCAATACATGGGACCAGCCTTGCATCAGTAGAATAAATCCAACTTAGTCATAATGAATAATCTCTTTTATCTGTTGCTGAATTTGGTTTGCCAGGATTTTGTTCAGAATTTTTGCATCTATGTTCATTAGGGAAATTGGTCTAAAGTTTTCTTTCTTAGATAGATCCTTGCCTGGTTTATGTGTCAGGGTGATAGTGGATTCTACCGAGAGTGGAGAGAGTTTGGGGAATGATAAGATTGGAATCCAAAGTGGAGAAGCATGAGAAAATCTGCTGCAGACAATCCCCCATGGTCCTTTTGTGGAGATCTTATTGATACTGTTTCATCATTCTGTCCATCTTGCCTTGCGGACATCTTGTACTTCCTCTGTACATGAAATTCTTTGTTCAGCTTTATCTAGTCTATATACTGAAGTTTCTTTCAAAATATTTATTTCATTCAGCTTGCCTTGTACCTCAGGGTTGCTCCTTGATTTCTAAAGAAATATTTCTTAGTTCTTTGGAGAATGTGGACTCCAAACAACATACCTTCTTATCCAAGATTTCAAGAGAACTGGCAGTGTTATCTCATGTCTCTTAGTATATTTATATGCAAGGTTCTGAAATACGATTCTGACATCTCTATAAAATTGGATTGCTTGATATATGTTGAGAGGCTTTGGTTTATGGAATCTTCCAATCCAGTGTGTCCTTTCATATTTTGTGTGTTTTTCTGCTGAGGCTTGCTCATTGCTTGGTGTGGGAGTTAGTTTCCACTTCCTCTGTGTGTAAAGAGATTCTCCCTCTGGTGTTCCTTTAAGTTTGGGTGATGATGAGTCACTGGTGTTTTCTCTCATTCCCCTGCCGTGTTGCTTGCAGCCTCAGTGTCCAATGTCTAGGTTCTGTTGCAGACTCTGTCTTTAGCATTTTCTCCCTCAGTTTCTCTCTGTCTGCTGCATTCCCAGGCTCTAATTTTTCTACAACCTAAACCATGTGTCTTAGCTTGCTGTGTCTGTGGCATTATTCCTCTACATCACAAGCCCTACAGGATCCCAGATGGGCCTTGTTCTGGATCAATTCTTCTGTGTTCATGGAGTCATCAGTTTCTGCCACTCTTCACTATGTCCTGGACTCTCCACTGCTCAGTTTCCCTCTTTCCAGCTTGCAGTTCCAATGGGACTGAGGGGCCAGGGAGGCAACCATCTTTATTTCTCTACTGGGGGAGGATGAGGAAGAGGAGATGGGGAAAAAAGAAAGAAAAAGAAAAACAAAAGAAAATGAGAGCATGAAATATACTGAAATTAAAAATAATAAAGGAAAGATTAAAAAAGAAAAAGAAAATGGAAGAGAGAGAAACTAAGACTAACAACAATCAAAAGAAATGACAAAAAGCACCTCACACACCCCTACTCCCAGTCACACATTTGACCTCTTCCTAGAGACCTCTGGTTTAACCACCTTCATCCCTCCTACCAGCAGCAATCATTAACCATCTGCGAGGGCCCTTTACTCAGGCAAGCATCATTGCCTGGTGCCCCACAGTATCTCCTTGCCTGCTGCTGCCAGGGTAAGCTGTGCTGGGTTGTTCAGCTTCATCCCTACTTATACCTCCACGTATAGTCCCATTTTCCTTATTCTCTTGTGTACAATTTCCTAAGTGGTTATGAGCGATTTATTTTCAGATTTCTCAGTTTTGCCACAAGGAAAGGGATTTTCCCTCTCTTGCTGAAAGGCAGCAGGTCTGTGGGGAGGGGTTTCTGCACAGTGTTCCTCCAGCAGGGAAGGATGGCAGAAAGTCCCTGCTGCTCTCTTGTGCTGGACTGGATTTCAGGGTGTTCTTGGTGGCCTGCCATGTGGGTTTCACTGCCAGTGCTGCATTCTCCAGGAGGTGGCATGTCCCATGCCATCTCTCCATGACTTCTGCCTCCCCCACAGAGCTCGTGTGCTGAGGTCTTGGCTTGGAGAGTACAGCACAAAAGGCATGAGCAGATGGTTGTGAGACATGGCTCAGTGGTGTCCTCCAGCATGCATCCTGACTCCTGCTGAGCTCACTCATGCATCCCATGCTGCAGTGGGTGGGATGATATTGAGCCAGCCCCAGTGTATCTGAGGCTTGTGTTCCTGTGTGGGACTCATGCCACATCTCGCTCCTGTCACAATCTGCACAGCCAGGGCCTCAGTGGTGGGGGGATAGCAGGCCGTGCTGCCAGTGCAGGCTGAGCTTTCCATCCTGGATTCACTCACAAATTTCTCTGCATGGGAAGTGCTGCCAGTGTCTTATCAGCAGAATGTTGGTGAGTTGTCAGGGTTCCCTCTGCAGAGCTGAGCTCAAGGCACCCATGTGAAATTTTCCCTGGACTGTTGCTTTCTATGCTCTGTGATCAGGACGACTGGGGATTGTCTGCAGCAGTTTCTCTAGTGCTTCTCCATTTTGGATTCCAATCTCATCATCCCCCACACTCTCTCCACTATCTGTGCAGTCCACTTCATGCTGGAGGAATTGGTAGTGGGTTTCCTGGTGGCCAAGTTCTGTGATTGTGATAATTTTCTCTTCCTGCTGGAACAAAGCTCCACATTTCTGATGGTGAGCGTGCTCTGACCTGCCAAGATGATTTCTGTTCCTTTTTAAAAATTTTTCTGTTCTTGGTCATATTTGCATAACCGGTGGGTTTTTTTGTTTGTTTGTTTGTTTGTTTGTTTGTTTGTTTGTTTTACCCCGGCCTCTTGTCTAACTTTTTACTCTATCTGACTCTTCAGTATGAGTTCTAAGCCAGTGTGTAAGTTCTCCTGTTTCTCCGCGTCTCAAGGTGGGTGTTATCTGTCTGCCATCTTCTCTAGAACCAAAATTAATATTCTTAAAATGGCCAAACTGAGTCTTCAGAGACAAAAAAAAAAAAAAAAAAAACAGAATATGAACTTCATCCATGTGATTCAGTGAGTGAAAACATTTAGGGTATCAAAAGTTAGACTCTCTACCAAAGAAAGAAAGATTGGAGAGTATCAGAAATCACAGATTAGAGGGCACTTGGAAAGCATGAGGAAACAGAACAGTTGTGGAACAAAAAGGAGTCAGGAACACGGAACTCCACATGCATCGCTTAGTTGGTAGGTGCAGAAGCCTCATCCGTAAGGTACAACATGTAGTCCTGGGGAAAGAGATGGGCATTGCTCCCTGGGACAAGACCACTAACCTCAAAAGTCAAAAACACAGTTTAGAGGTAAAGCATGACAGTTACTCCTGCTGAGTAACAGGTGAGTGCGGAGAAGAGAACCTTTTTGTTGATTCTCATAATTTGGATGGATGTAGCCAGATGCTATCTTGAGAGAGGGCCCATTGATTGCACGTGAATTATCTGGGAGCTTGAAAACAAAGAAACATTGTAATCCAGGAAGTTTGTTGATACCATGCCAGAGTCCCTGTGTGGCGTGTTCCTACAGGAACTATCATGGAGATGAGGAAGGCCCACCATGGACAGAGTGAGTTCAGGCATCAAGATACTCAGGATATGGCAGGCAAGATGCTTTCCATCCCTGTCCTCTCTGTGAAGGAGCAAACCCCAGAAACTGAAGAATACTGTGAATATTGAAACCGTGGAGCTGAACCTGGCCAGAGGGCAACCCCTCAGGGAGAGTCTTTCTGATATGTGGTTTGTTGCTTGCAGGACTGAGAAATCTGAAGCTCAAGTCTAACAGATCACACAATATCCTGCAGAATCCACCATCCCACAAGCTGTTCATTCTTGGCTTGGATCTGAACTCACTAAATGGGATCCTTCAGTATAGTTCTCATGGTTCTGTTGGCTTCTCCACTGACCAACATGTTCAAGGGACAATATATTTTGTGAAAGCTGGGGTAGCTTTGAAGCACGCAAAAACTAACCAGTCCATAGGTTGAAAAACAGGTGTAGCCACCAGGCTACTTGTATGTGAAAAAGGGAAGATCCCTGTGACTTCTATGCAGGTGGCAGTCCACACCCATCAATGTGTTCTGGTATCACTTTTTGCCATTGAGGTGATCAAATGGAACCCCCACCTTTCACCCCACATGTGTCTGATATTTTACCTCTGCATTGTCTTCCACAATGACCTTGTGGTTTTGAAGTCTTCTCTGATGTGACTCTCAGCACAGGATATGGATATTCTTAATAAAGGCAGCTCTATTTCTCTTTTTCACTCTTTTCCCACAGGAAAATGCTGTGTCTAGCCTCATCCTTGAATGTGTGAGGCTATACCTCCCTACCTTGGACTTTGGAGAGCATGAAGCTGCAAAATTTGGTATTTTCCTGATTGTCATGGGAACTATTTGACCCTTGTATGTTTTACCTGATCCAAGATACTCTGACACAGTGCATGTGCATTCCCTTTAATGACTTTCATCTAAATACATTGTAGACATAGGCATGACACTAGGTGTGCCTGTGGAGATTTCTTCCCTGGGCCATTGCTATTTGTGGTGTTGGATGAAATCATTGACGCTGGGGCTATGGAAGAGGTTCTTCAAACATATTTTCTAACCTCTGTTTTTGACCTGAGTGCAGAACCTCAGGTGTAGGCCTCCTAGGCACAATAATTTCCTGGCTGGGCTGTAAGATATTTCGGTATTATATTGGCCACAACAGTAAAGAACAAAATCAGGCATGTATGCACACAAACATGATTCATGAGTTGTATAGCCTGATGCTGCAGTTTTCACCTCCACCATGTCTTAAGATTAGGACATCCATTTATGATGTTTTCTTCCATCTTTTTATCCTCATTCTTACAATTTCTCTTCATGGTGTCCTCATTTGGTGATTCTGACGGTATTGGGACAGTAAAATTCAGTATATAGAAGGATGGAGATACAATTGCTGCATTTCCATCCCTCCTGACCATAGACAGAGATACCATAAAATAAGTGTAGACAGCAAATACAATTTTGAAAAGTAAGTATATTTTTCATTTATTTATTTTCTGTTTATATATCAGTATGTATGATGCTCAGTAGAAGGTTGGATGCAAAGTGAGGAAGACCAATTTCAAAGCATTACCTTCTTTAGGGTTCTGTCAGGGCCTGTGTCCCACCTCGTATACAACACATGACAGGGATAAAGGAAACACACTCTGGATTTTCATTAGGACACTAACTTCATTCATGAGAGAAGCATCTACATGACATCACATAATGCTAATCATGGAGAAAAGAAACTTGTTGAAATTCCAAGAAAAGAAGGAGTCAGGTTTCAAAATATTAATTTTGCAGGGACATGAATATTCATTGATAGAAGCCTTTGCTTTGAACTTGAAGCTGATTGTCATTTGTGTATGCCTCTTAAGAATTCTTGTCATCTTTTCAGGTTTAATGTGAACAACTATCAGTTTGTCTTGACCTTGTATTTTCCCATTGAGGAGATCAACAATAACCCCAACCTTTTACCCAATATGTCTTTGGGATTTGATATCCATAATATTATGATCAATGAATGGTGGACATTAGCACAATGCTTCATGTTTCTCTCAGGACTAAAGAAATTTTTTTCCAAATTATACCTGTAAAAAAAGAGAGCAAGTCTGTGGCGGCACTGACAGGACCATCATGGGTAATATCTGCACAGATTGGGACACTGTTGGATCTCTACAAATTTCCACAGCTGAGAATGGGTGGGATGGAGATAGATGAGACCATGTTTCCTTCAGAGCCACTTTCAGGAGCTTAAAAAGGGACAATGGAAGAGATTTGTTTATTCATCTCTGAAAGTCAACAATTTTAAATGGTAACTGCACAGACTCTGGATAGAGGATCCATATTTCCTTAGTTTGAAATAGAGAAGAGAGAGAAGGTAGAGCAGAAAGGAGTGTTACTTGGAAATTAAAATCTAATCAATAATATTCTAGAAGGCTTTTAAGTTGTGGAGAGATGAGAAAAAGCCTGGGAAAATAGTCCTACTACTTCTTGAAGTTGCTTAGTAACTTTCATGATGGAGATTTCTTTATGTCAATCTTTCCCTTTTTAGTTCGTTGCTCTTTTTTTTCTTTTTTACCTGACTTTTGGACCTTTCGATCCTAATCTGAGTGACCAGGGCCAGTTTCCTCCTCTCTATCAGATGGTCACCAAGGACACATCTCTGGCCAGTGGCATTGTCTCCTTGATGCTTCATTTCCATGGGAATTGGGTGGGGCTGTTCATCTCAGAAGACCTCACATGTATTCAGGTTCTGTCAGACTTGAGAGAAGAGATAGAGAGGAACAGATTCTGTGTAGAATTTGTGGAAATGATTCCAACCACCCTAGCATCATATAGTCTTAAATTCCATAATTATTCACAGATTTTGAAATCTTCAGCAAATGTGATTATCATTAATGGTGACACTGAAATTCTAATAAGCCTCATGAGTTACATTAGGGAAACTTTACTGACATGGAAAGTCTGGGTCATGAAATCACATGTGAATTCTCTCAGAAATACAAGATATTTCATTTTTTATTTATTCCATGGGTCTCTCATTTTTTACCAACAGCATAAAGAAATACCTGGACTCAAAAATTTCATTCAGTTAACCCAGCCAAGTACCCAGAAGATATTTATCTTATATTGATATGGAATCACTTTTTTAATTGCTCAATTTCTATTGATGACTGTACCACACTGAAGAACTATTTACCCAATGCTTCCTTAGAGTTATTGCCTACATCCTATTTTGATATGTCCATGAGTGAATACAGTTACTGCATATACAATGCAGTGTATGCTGTGGCCCACACTCTTCATGAGATGCTTCTTCATCGAGTAGAAATGCAACCTGTAGGAGCCAGGGAGAAGCAAGTGTTTCCACCTTGGCAGGTAATGTCTCTTCATTGGATGGTGTGATCAATGTGGTGATGTTCTAACATGATTTATTACTCCAAAATTTTATGCATTGGTATAGTTTCCCCATTAACAGAAGATAAAGTACTTGTAACACTATTCTAAAGGTAAATCCTTTGTAGAAGAGGTATTGAAGGGTAAGGAAATCCAATCCATGGGGAAATGTGTTTTAAGGACATATGAATACTTTGTGGTATGAATGATCCCAATATCATGCCTAGCTAATAATTTCCAGATGAAATATCCAAACTTCTCTTATGAGTTTCCTAAGTAACAAGAAAGAATTTTTTTTAGTATAAAATGCAGATGCCTACTATAATGTTGAATTTGCAAGCATGATCTCATGTAATTCCACTTTAGGTATTAGCAGCCACAACGTATGGACCCACTTGGGTTTCCTTCAGAGAACATGCATGTATCTGTCTTCCTTAGGCAGTTGAGGTTTAATTGATCTCCACAACCATGATAATTTAGTTGTCCATGACTGGGTGTTCTTTCTGAAGCCAAATGTCTTTTTAGAAACCTGAAACCACATCAGGTTCCGTATGCTCTCTTTTGATCCACTTCATTCATGTTGTTGTTAAAATTCTATTATGAAGCAGAGCTTCAAGACAAGGTAGGGATTTCCTTAATTCAGACACACTGTATTAACTCTTGGACCTGCTTGATCATACAATGATGCATCTCTTTCAGTTGTGTCTGGTTATGAAGAACATCGAATTTAACAACCCTGCTGGAGAGCATGTGATTTTGGATGAGAAAAGAAAATGGGATGGCGAGTATGACATTTTCAACTACTGGAATTTTTCCAATGGCCTTGGGGTTATGGTGAAAGTGGGACAATTTTCTCTACATGGTATTCGTGGCCAACAGTTGTCAGACCATATGATAGAGTGGGCCACAGGAATCACAGAGGTGCGTTGGAGCTAATCATAATGGTTTCAGCTACATATAAATAACCAAAATATTTTCCTGGATTTTTATGCACCATGATTATCTTTATGCACCATATGGGCTTTCAACACTGGGACCTAAGGGGGGCATTCCATATCTTGTAACAATAACCAAACAATGAACTCTACTTATGGATATACAAATTATGTTTATTAATGATTCAGTTCCCTACAATACTATCCTTACTGGAAGAGTAGGTAAAATTTGAAAAAATAACCAACTATTATCTGACTTTGCTCAGATTCCTCACTTTGTATGTAGTGAGAGCTGTGTTCCTGGATTCAGGATATCCCAAAAGGAAGGAAAGGCTACCTGCTGCTTTGATTGCATCCTCTGCACAGAGAATGTGGTTTCTAATGAGACAGGTAAGAGCATTTCTTTTGTAGAAAATTCCCCATATCTCCTTCAGAGGCTAGAGTCCACCCAAACAAAAGGAAAGATCTTTAAGAGGACTACAGAAACAGACATCTGTATTACTTTCATTAGTAATTTAATCACTTAATCAACAACGACACACTTTATGGGCCAAGAGTTACATTTTAAATTTATTGTTCCAGATCCAAAGCAGGCATTACTGTTTCCTTAAAATTCCTTTTCATTACCTACTTGTAACATGAGACATATTTTCATTGTGGAATTTTACACACAGTATTAAATACCAGCACATCATCAATTTGGAAACATGGCTCTATCACATCCTGAGTTTCGCTCTCTGTAGTAGCATTCTACACAAAGCAGGTATTCAAGAGAGACGTTGTTCCAAGACGTAAGCATATTATTTGTGTACAGAATGCTTAGGATACAGCACATCCTCCATGAGCACCTAGCCAACTGTGCTCTTCTCTACCTCTAGTTGAGGAAGTGAGACCACATATAATGATATGATTTAAGGTAATGTCCTTGGCCTTCAGTATGGAGATGACAGAGACCAGTGGGGTGTATAGAGTGAAGTATCTGTATTTTGGAATGGTGATGATGAACTTCATCATTCAGTGAGGAAGAAAGTAAAAAATCTCTACAGTCCCACATGTATTAATACATTTGAATTGATAGCTACATGTTTTGTAGCAATTTTATGATCAATTTCTTTGTGAGATTTTTGTTAGAAAATTTCAATACAGTAATTTATCAAATTATTGTGATTACCTGCAACATTTCCATGCATGCACTGTTGTTCATTGATTTTGTCCACACAAACACACACTCCTATTCTGCTTTTCTCCTCTCTTTACTCACCACTTCCTCTGGACTCCATCCCAATTCCTTATTGATCCTCTTCTATTTTCAAGTCATCTTTTTCTTCAGAATCCACATAGGAGAAATCACATATGATACACTTGTGCCTAAGACTTATTTGATTCACATAATGTCAACAAATTTCATCTATTATCTTTCATACAACAGAATTTCATTCTTCTTTGTGGCTGAAAAATAATCCATTGTTCATATATAGCACAATTTTACTTAGACATTCTTCAATTCATGGGCACCTTTTCCCATTTCAATTTCACTGTAATGAATGAGGTTTCACTAAAATGATGTGTAGGAAACACTTTTGTGAAGTGAATATATTTCCTATGGACATACATCCAAAAATGGGACTCTTAGGTCATATGTCAATTCTGTTTTGAGTTTTCTGGGAAATTTTATATTGATTTCCATAATGCCAGTTCTAATTTAACTTTCTAAAACTGGCATGATTATTCTTTCTCTCACAAATATTGCCTATATTTACTTAAAGTTTTTGAAATATCTTTTCAGATAATTTGTACATTTGTTGATCTACGTACATTTTTAGTGTATTTATGTTATGTGCAAGAAGGGCTACTTCGGTAGTACAGGCTAGACTCAATCTCATGATCCTCTTTCCTCAGATTCCCAAGTGCTAAGGTTATAAGTATGTGCAACCATACCTTTCTTGAGTTCTTCAGATATTTGGACTATGAAACTTTTGTCAGTTAATCACTGGAAAATACATTGTTCTATCTACAGATAATCTCTCAATTCTGTTGACTTACTTGATTGTGCAGAAACTTATAAATTTGATGAACTTCAGTTTGTCAATTCCTCCCTTTTTTCCTGTTGATTTTGGAGTACAATATAGGAAATTGGGGATTTTCCCAAAATCTAGAAGTGTTTCTCTGATTTCTACCTCAAGTAATGTCAGAGATTGAAGTCAGATGCTCTATATGAAGTCTTCATGT
>VMDO01007934.1:0-87725 GCA_007922755.1 Pedetes capensis
AAAATAAAATAAAATAAAATAAAATAAAATGATCCCAACCAACTTGATTGCTTGAAGGACATAAAGGAGATGACCCCGGAAATCCAGTAGCCAGACAGAAAACAGGCAGACAAGGCAACTACTTAGGATTCATGAGAAACCCACAAACACCTAGAGTAAGCAGTTGTATTACTGCCACCTAGAGGGCCTGTGGCCTGCAGCCATAGCCCTGTGGCATCAGATCCCGTCAGATCTCAGAATCTTAGCCTGCAGCTGTAGCCCTGTGGCATCTGATCCCATCAGACCTCGGAAGCTAAGCAGGGTCAGGCCTGGTTAGTACCTGGATGGGAGACCGCCTGGGAACACCAGAAGCTGTAGGCTTGGGAGAAGGACCCGGCAACCCCCTCCCAAAAAATCAATCTGCCATTGAAAACCCTATGAACAGCAGAGAAGCACTGACAATAGTGTTTCCCCTGTGGTACAGAGGGTCGCTATGAGTCGGATACCCAATCGACGGCACCTAACAACAACAACAACAGAGGGCCTGTAGGTGGATTACAATTGCACTCATCACAAAACTGCCCCATTTCCCCAACACCAATCCCTCACTCTCCTGATCTAGTGAACAGTGAGTAGCAAATTAGCAGGGGCCAGGAAGGGAAAAGAAGCTAATTTAATCTGTATTATTTGGACTAGAGGATAGAAGAAATTTAAATTTAAGAGCTGTTCCTTCTGTTTTGTAATTTGTAGTTCTATAACGGTGTCGTATTGTTTTTATGTTTTGTGTGTGTGTGTGTAGCTTTGCCTTGTATCTTTTTGTCTTTAAGATTGCTTTATACTTTATTTCTAAAATTTATTGTATGTTCTCATCAACATATATCATGAAGCACTTGCAGGAATTTTTTTCCTTTGGTTCTGCTTACTAGTGTCTTCATCTGTATTCTGCTTTCTCATGTTTATTTATTTTTGCTGGTAATGTTTGTAGCATTGTTTTGTTCTTCTTTCTGTTTATACACAGCCGGCTTTGTCTAGACCTCTACTTGCTTTGCTATAATGTGGGTGAATTCTACTGGCTTTTTTGTTCCCTTGGGTTCAAGAAGGAGGGAAGAGCTCAGCTGGGCCTATGTATAGCCTTGGATGGAGGATTTGCATCCTAATATCTCCTGGTATTTTATTATATGTTTTCTGTGCTAAGTTCTGTCCATCTATCATGATTTATTTTCATTACACTGAGAAATATTGTTGGGCTTTAGAGTATTTTGAAGCCAGGATTTTTTTTTCTTCTTTTTTTGCAGTACTAGGGGTTGAACCCAGGGTCTCATGCTTGTGTGCTTTGCAAATGTTGTACCACTGAACTGTACCCACAGCCCATTTTTTTTTTTACCTTTTGATTCAAGGTCTCGCTAAATTATGCAGACTGCCTCTGGTCTCCAACTTGCGATCCTCCTGCCTCTGCCTCCCAAGTCACTGGGATTATAGGTATGTGCCACCAAGCCCATCTTGAAGCCAGGATTTTTGTTTGTTTCTTTTAGATAAGAGCTATCTAGAATTTTGTTTTGTTTATTGGGGTCTCTACTTCACTGTCACAGTTTTTAAATATTCCTTTTCCCACTTTTACATAGTTATCCCCAACAGCAATTTCTCTTCCTACCAACGCACACTCCTTCCTCCGCTGAGGACAAGATAAATAAATGGAGAGTTTTGCCCTTATTTCAGTAATATACATACAGGTTACTTTCCTTCAGGCCCTACGCATGCTTCTCTTCCACTTTCCCCTCCTCAGAGACTCTTGTCCCAATTATTTTTTGTTTTTTCTTCCTTTCCGCTAAATCACTATTTATTGCTGGAGATAATTAATTCTGGGTAGTTATGATTGTTCTGCTGTCCTCTCTAATTTCTCTCAGCCAGAAGACACCAAAATGGAGAATCTCAGTTGTTCCCTTTTCTGGTAGGACATGAAAATAGTTGGGATAGGACTTTTCCTCCCTTACAAAATTCTGTCTCCTTTAAGAGGTGACCCATATTTCATGTAAATTTATCTTTTTTGTGTTGCAGTATGAGGCAAGGGTTAGATTTTTAAGAATTTTGTTCAATCATTTTCCTCACATAGTGCTTATTTGGTGGATGATATTTAGAGGCTTGTCACACTGCTCTTAATTTTGTTCTGTAAATTCTTAGAAACATCTATGTCTTTCTTTGATGGCCACCAATTTTTATGACACTCTTGTTTGAATGCTGACGATATTCATTGCCTGCTTTAATTTCTTTCTTCATTTGCTATTCATATAATTAGGTTATGTGGGAGGGAGTTTTTTGTTTTGTTTTGTTTTTTTAAGATTTGGCTAAACTCCAATATTTAAAACTTATTATTCTTGGTCCAGTGTAGAAATTAAAAATCATAATATTTAAGAAATTTGCTTGTGCATTAGTCAACTATCTTTGCTGTAGCAGAAAAACCAAGTGAAACTAACTTATGGGGGAAGAGACTTATTGGAAGCTCAAGTTGGAAGATCAGTCCATAATGGCAACAGGGCAGGCATGGCAGTGGCAGGAGAAAGGGCCTTATGGTAGATGACCTCCCATTTTTTTCTTTAATTGGAAATTTTTAATGTATACCTTAATGTGATTCATTCTGACATGCTTTTCATTGTGACATTTCCATATATGTATTTTGATGGACATTATTCATATAGGTTACCCGTTACCCCCCCATGTTTCCCCCCCCCCCCCGCATCTAAGTCTTCTCTAACTTTTACTTGGTAATATTTTTCTATATGTCCTTGGGTTCCAGTTCTATTTAAGATAGAAACTTTTCCTGTAGTGGTCTTTGTTTTTATCTTGTTAGAACAAGTACATGCATTTTCTAGACCATTTAAATTGACACCATTCTTATCTTTTTTCCCCCCCCTCTTATTTTGATCTGACCTTCGAATAGGATTTTTTCCTTCTTATAATATGGAATCAGCTCCCACATATGAGTGAGAACATGTGGTATTTCTCTTTCTGAGCTTATGTTCATTCACTTAAAATAATTTTCTCCAATTCCATCCATTTTGCTGTGAATGACCTTATTTCATTTTTCTTGATTGCTGAGCAGTATTCCGTTGTGTATATATACCAAAGTTTTTTTTATCCATTCTTCTGTTGAAGGGCACTTTGGTTGATTCCATATCCTTGCTATTGTGAAAAGCGCTGCATTGAACATGGAGATGCAGGTGTCTCTGTGGTATGAAGACCCATCTCCCTTTGGGTAAATTCCCAATAGTGTTATAGCTGGGTCATACGGTAGATCTATTTTTAGTTTTTTAAGATACCTCCATATTGATTTCCACAGTGGTTGGACCAATTTATACTCTACCAACAATGTAAGAGTGTTCCCTTTTCCCTGCAACCTCGCCAGCATTTGTTGTTTGTTTTATTGATCTTGGCCATTCTTACTGGTGTAAGGTGAAATCTCAGAGTTGTTTTGATTTGCATTTCCCTAATGGCTAGGGATGTTGAGTATTTTTTCATGTGTTTCATGGCTTTACGGACCTCTTCATTTGACAACTGTCTACTCAGTTCCTTTGCCCATTTGTGTGTTGGGTTGTTTGGTTTTTGGGGAGTTTTTTTATTGAGTTCTTTATAAATTCTAGTAATTAGACCTTTATCTGATGCATAAAATACGAAGATTTTTTCCCATTCCGTGGGGGTTTCCTTGACTCTGTTGTTTCTTTTGTTGTGCAGAAGCTTTTTAATTTCATGTAATCCCACTTATCTATTCTTGTCGCAATTTCTTGAGCAATTGGAGTCCTATTAAGGAAATACTTTCCTAAGCCTATATGATGGAGTGTGTTGCCTATCTTGCCTTCTATGAGTTTTAAAGTTTCTGGTTTTATGTTGAGATCTTTTATCCATTTTGAGTTGACTTTCATGTATATTGAGAGATGGGGATCAGCTTTCATTTTTCTGCATGTGGATGACCATGTTTCCCAGCACCATTTGTGGAAGAGGCTGTCCTTTTTCCAGTTTACTTGCTTTGCTCCTTTGTCGAAAATCAGGTGGCTATAGGTGTGTTGAGGTATATCTGGGTCTTCTATTCTGTTCCAGATGTCTTCAGGCCTATTTTTGTGCCAGTACCAAGCTGTTTTTGCAACCACTGCTCTATAGTATAGCTTGAAGTCAGGAATTGTGATTCCACCTGCGTTCATTTTGCAGCTTAAGAGTGTTTTGGCTATATGTGGTCTTTTGTGGTTCCATATGAATTTTTGGATCAATTTTTCTATTTCTATGAAGTCAGTCAGTGGAATTTTAATGGGTATTGCATTAAATCTATAGATTGCTTTTGGTAGGATAGCCATTTTTTACAATATTAATTCTCCCTATCCAGGATCAGGGGAATGACCTCCCATTTTTGTGAGCAGGAAGCACAGAGAGACCTGGGCTGTGGGTCGGGGTAAAAACCTCCAAAAGCTTGTCCCCAGTGACATCACTTCCACAAGGCTAAGACCAGCTTCCCAAGTTCCATGGCCTCCACAAAGAGTGCCACCACTGGGGACCAAACATTAAAGCACATGACCTTTGGCAGACACTTTATATTTAAATTATGACATCTTGAAACACAGCTTATGAAGAAAGTGGCAAGGCAGAGCCATAATTTGAATCTAGACCTGCCTTTATCCTGTAATCAATATTCTATTCTGTAATCAATGGAAAGAAGACAGGATTTTTAAATAGGGGACTGATGAAATGAAACATTCATTTCAGTTTAGGAGCTGGTTTGTGGTCTGATAGAGATATGTGAAGTAAATTCACAAAGAGGAAATTATGAAAGCAATGAAATAAGCTAGGAAGGCTTTATACAATCAGATATAAAGCAATAAGGGTCTGAGGTAGAAAGGAAATTCTTTCATATTTTAAAGTTGTGAAATTGGTAATCAGGGTCTTTTTACTCATAGTTTGCTAGAGTGCTATCAATCTTTGTGTCACACAGTCAAATTTGTAAAAATTTTGTATTAAAATTGGTTAGCTTTGGTTAAAGGGCAAGTCAAGGACTAGTCATTTCTTTAGTCATGTATTGACATGAGACCCACAATAAATCATGAGAACTCACTGAGCCTCATTTTCCTTAGTTTAAATGGAAGATATTGAATTAGGTAGACTATAAGTTCCCTTCCAGCTCATAGTCAGCAGTTAATAAAAGTTGAATGAGTGAATGAATGATCAAAGGGTAAAGGAAAAGTTTCCTTCCCTATGCAAATGGGAAACTACATTAGAATCTGGTAAATGAAGAAGACATTTAGGTTATTTATGGGTATTCAACTAAAATATTAATAAATGTCAATCCTTAGTATTAAAAATGCCTATTATATATTAATTTCCATTTTTGTTTTATCTTTTGTTTTCCATTTACTTGGCGGTTGAACCCAGGTCATCATACGTGTTAGGCGAGTGCTCTACCACTGGGCTACATACTCCATCTCCAACCCTTTTTAATTTTTTTTTAAATTTGAGACAGGGTCTTCCTAAATTGCACAGGCCACCTGTGGCCTCAAACCCATGATCCTCCTGCCTCAGCCTCCTGATTCAATGGAATTACAGGCATGTGCTATCAGCTCCATTTTTCTTTGTAACTTGACATCCAGGTGCTCTGTGATGGTTTGGACCTAAATTGTCCCCCAAAGTTCATGTTATTTGGTCCCCAGCTGGTGGTGCTGTCCTGGGAAGTTGTGGAACTCTGGAAGGCAGGACTTTAGTGGAAGTAGCTCCCTAGATGTGAACCCTTGGAAGTTTTTACCCTGGACCTGCAGCCCTAATCTTTCTCTGCTTCTTGCTCACAAAGATGTAAGGTTACCTACTATGGACCCTACCTCCTGCTGCTGCCACTCTGGCCCCATTGCCATTATGGACTGGTGCTGGGAATTGAATTCGGGGCCTCAGATACTGCAGTGCAGCACTCTACCCACTGAGCTAAATCCCAGCCCATATAACAACAACAACTAACTGTAAGCTTCTAATAAATATGTTCCCCAATATTTGTTTTGGTTAGCTTTTCTGCCACAGTGATGACAGTTGACTAATACAGGCTCCCTAACCATCACAAAGGACCCTTTTAATCCTATACCCCAGTGCTCTAGTCAAAGTGCTACTTATCATTGAACTAGGAGCTAAAGTCTTATTATAAGGACTAAGGCAAACACTTACCCAAGAGGACCTTCTAGTTTAATGGGGAAAAAGACATCCATACAGTTTACCAAGATACTATGTAAATGAAATAAATCTTAATAATAAAGATATGCATAATGTGCTGTGGTAATGCATGAAAGGAGTCATTACTTCTCACTAGGAGATTGGAAAGAGCACCATTTGTGACTCAAGGAATGATTATGACTTTAAAAGTTGAAGATAGAAGATGAAGAATCAATGTGAACAATATCAAAATCATATAACACATGTGACATTTTAAAGCAATTGTGAAGAGTCTAGAGCGACTAGAACATAGAGGGTTGCGAGTAGAGACTAGAAGAGAGGAAGCTAGAAGGGTAAGTTGAGACCAGATAGTGGAGAACTTTGCATGACATAAGGAGCTTGTGCTATGTTACATAAGCTTTCAGAGAAAAAGAAAAATATGACTTTTTTCTGTATGATAGGAAAATAACAAAGGCATCAATAGGAACATGGATTAGAGAGGTGAGAGAATGGAAGCAGGGAGGTCAATTATGCTTCAAGAAGAGGTGAAAAGAAGACAAATTAACAGTAGGGTTGCTATTTGACAGAAAAAAAGGTACAAGACTAATGAAAAATGAGGTCACAGAAGCAGAAATTTGTCTAGAGGATCCAGGCAGAGGGGATGCACTTGGAAAAGAAAGCAAATAGAATTCATGAAAAACTGTATATTTGGCTTATTTTCTTCCAGCTCCCTCTGTACATGGCTTGAGCATAGAGAACAAGTGGAAGAATAACACAAGAGGAGACTAGAAATAGTCATGAGTCATATTATTCATGTGTAGACATGTTGATTTGGGACATTTTTCTATGAGTAGTGGTACCCCATTGCAGGCATATTGGCAGGAGAGTGAGATATATCCTTCCTAATTGTGGCTAGAATCCATATTGTGCTAGTACTTGTTTCTTGTTATTATCTTTAACTTGTGTGCTTTGTTAACTTTCTCTTAAATTCTTTGTGCAAAATACACCTGGATCAACCAATGCAATCACCTACTTTTCCTGGTCCTGTGCATTGATTTAAAAAAATGCTTCTCAGCCTGATTCAATTATAAATCAATACACTGCCTTCAATATCATCTTGACCTCAACAATTACAAGGATTCTTTCAATGTTTCCTTAGTCTTTTCTCCTGTTCTCTACAGTAGGCAGGTATAATCATTTCAATTCTTTTCAGATGTTCTGAAATCTACTATCTACTATCCACAATCTACTCCCTCAAACTGAGCACATAACTTCATCTCCTACTTCAAAAAGAAAGTAGAAGCTATGAAAAGAATTCTCTATTTCTTGCCATCTCTGTAAAATTATATGCACCTGCACCCACTTTTCTTAATTAGGAAAGTGACCACAAGTGTCAGCAGAACAGCACTTTAAAGTATAGGAGTCTGTTTTCTCACATAAGAAAATTGGGATCAGAAACAAAAGAGTAATTGGGAAGATTTAAGGTGGTTATTTGAAGACTTGTGCAAGAATTCCAAAAAATAAATAAATAGACCCAGCACCCCTGTTATCATAACTTTATTGGCCCATAACAGCAGCTCTGTAATTGTTGCTGCTATTATTTTTTAGCATGGAAGGTGTCTAAAGTCACAGGGTGTACTAGTAGACAAATTGTGATTAGAATTTATATTTCTTGATTTAATATGTTTTGGTAGCCCTAATGAAGATTGTAGTTTTGGCCTGAGAAACCAATGAATATTTAATTCCTCATAAACCCTTTCTCTAGTGACTCCTTACACATTGGTAGCACCCATTACTTCTGGAAGACACAATCCACCTAGAGAAAAGAGATCTTTTCTCAGTTTTCAATCTCAAAGCTAACTTTTTTGAGCCCCCTGTGGGACAATTGTCTTGAAATCCAGGCTGTTTGAAAAGAAAAAGACATTCCTGGCTTCTAAATTCCAATAGCAACCCTTTAAAAAAATAAGAGGTATAGTAGTGTGGCTGTTTCCTCAGGGCTAGATGTGACCATCAGCATCTTAAAGCAAAACAGCTGTGGTGACCTACAGGCGACCTTGCCTAGCCCGTCTTAACTACACAGCTGATGTTGCTGTTGTTAGGTGCCGTGGAGTGGGTATCCGACTCATAGCGACCCTCTGTACAACAGGGGAAACATTACTGTCAGTGCTTCTCTGCTGTTCATAGGGTTTTCAGTGGCAGATTGATTTTTGGACGGGAGTTGCCGGGTCCTTCTCCCAAGCCTACAGTATCTAGAGTTCCCTAGAGGTCTGTCATCCAAGTACTAACCAGGCCCAACCCTGCTTAGCTTCTGAGATCTGATGGGATTGGATGCCACAGGGCTATGGCTACAGGCCTATACAGCTGATAGTTGGTCCTAAAATGGTAGAGGGCCTATTGTCTTTACCTTGTGGAGGGAGGGTTATAAGATCCTCATGAAAACACTTCCCCCAAGATTCCTCTCTCCATTACATAAGAGGCAAATAATTGGCTAGGGTTGGCACTTCTTGGTGGTGTAGCAATCCATGGGTCATCTGTGCTCCCATAAGTGGCACCAGTAAACTCATTGGTTTGCTAAGTTTTACTTGACAGAATCTGTTCTTTGGTCTGTGTTGGGCCAGGTCATGCTGACCCAGATGATAATGTAAACAGGCTGAAATAATGGGACACTTTGGCTGCATAGGCACCCCAACTAATGCATGTGCCTTTGACATTGTGCTGAATCATGGTTGTGTAACCACTGCATGTGCACAGCACTGTCTGATGTAACCTTATGATGTACGTCCTATGTGACATGATTGGACAATGATTTGGCAACCAGCCAGTATTCTGTAGAAGCCTTATAAGCCCCTCTATGAGCACTGGTGGGACAGAGAGGAACATCCCAGAATAAAGTGTGTCAGACCTACCTGCTGCTCCCCAAGTGTTTTTTGGGTCTTTGATCAACCACAAATATCCATCTCTTGCTGAGGAGGTTAGGTTCAAAACTAACAGTCTGTCAGTGCCTTGTCTACTGGGGATAAATAGGTGTTTTTTGATGGTTCCCCAAGGAACAATAGAATCAATGATGATCCAGTGTGGAGAGTCTGTGAGGAAATCCTGAGATGACCCTCTTCCTCCATGTGCTATGGGGTAATGCATCTTCTTGTAAAGGCAGTTGCGTGGCCCCTGCTATCGGTGGTATATGCAGATGAGGCTTAGCCATCTGAGAGTAGAGCACCTCGGGAAGAATCCCAGGGTAGCGGTTCTCCTCTTTGTGTTATAGGGTATCATGCTTCCTTAATGAATGTATCTGCCACATGAATATGGGGATGGCCCCATAAACAGCTTGTGTACTAGAGTATACATTGCAATTCCTGAAACTAATACCTATGGGATGGTGTTAGGCTAGGTCAGGGTGACCAGCATTGGAATGTAAACAGACTGAGATAAGGGGATACAGACTGGTGCATGTGCACAATGTTATTATCATATAATCCCACATAACTGTGATGTGTTTGGGCAATAGTTTTGGCAATTAGCCACTGTTGTGTAAAAGCCTTAAGAAGCTCATCCACTAGCACTGGGTGTAGAGAGGATGGGATGAGCAGAGAGGAAAGGCCACATGGGAAGGGCAGGCAGGAGAGAAGACTGGGGGCCATGGAGAAACAGTGGAGCATGCAGTGACCAACAACTGTGGGCAGTGACATCACAGAGGAAATGGAGAGGAAGGCCCTGAAATAAAGCATGTCATACCTGCCTTTGGTTCCTTGAGAGTGTTTTGTTTTCTCTACGGACCTCAAGTGTCACTCCCTGGCCAAGGAGCCCAGCTTGGGTCCGACAGATGGGATTATAAGTAGGTTGTGGCTATAGTCACATTGTCTTGGTGTGGGCAATAAGACATGCAACTGAGGCTGAGCCATCTGTCCAGAAAGAACTTGCCCCTATGGGAGAGGAATTACAATGGGAAAAGACCACGTGGCTGCCATCCCCCACACTGGCCTCTGATCTGGCAGAAAAATTGGAATATAGGCTGAAAGGTGTTGATATGCTGCTTCTTACAAGCAGGAGGGAATAAGGAAAAGAAAGTACAAATTAGATCTGTGCTGAAGAGCCCCTGCTGGGATCCAAGAGCCTGGAACCCAGGGGAAGAATTAGACAGGGAGGAGGGAGAGGATGAGATAGAAATGACAGTTGAGTGCAGAAGAAAGAAAAACCCACAATTCAGTATGTAGATGAGGGCCTTAACAATAGCCTACTATAAGAAACTATAGTAATCAGGGAATACTCTGCCTCTGAACTGCTTGAATTGGGAAAGATTTTTCAACCAGCAGAAAGAGTCTCTCCCAGGCCAGACACAGGGGGGCAGATGCAGTAAGTGTCAGTGCCATGGAAGTAAAGAAGCTGAGCAATAAAACTGCCTATCAGGACTTCAAACCTTTGAAAAACTGGGTTCAGGTTTGAGTGTGCATTCAATACATTCACATTCAGAGGTTTTGGGTTCAGTTCAGATTTGGTTTAAAAATTTTAATCCTATGTGTAAATTGACAAATAAAATGTTTTTCTTTTTTTTCTAGTTTTTGAATCGCTAATGATAAAAAGTTAAAAGCTGAACCTGAATCCAGTTTTTCACTGGGTTTGGATTCAGGTTCAAGTTCAGAAAAGAATTTAAAAATGCTTCAGCCAGAACAGGTTCATGGTTTGGGGTCCAGTGAGGTTTGAATCCCTGCTATCAACATAGTATTTAATCCTGAATGTGAACTGTGCTTGAACTTCCTAATTTTTAACAAATTGAACCTACACCCAACTCTCAACCCAATTTGTCTCATGTTTGAAGCCCGGCTTCCTACCTCTCCCTTGAGGGAAAGACTGCATAATCTGAAACAATATGAGGGTAAACAGTTCCTGATGAACTGGCTCATACTAGCCGTGGTTATTGCCAACTGAGCTCCCCATGAAGACTAGGGATTGGAAGACAATACAGGAAGGATAGGTATTAGTAAGGGAACTGGGCATGAGAGAGGTGGTGTTTAATACCAAGTTCAATGGGCAAGGCAGGACTCTGTTTACCAGAGAGATATCCAAAACTTTCATTCAGCAGGGATCTCAGGACTTGTATGGGTCCCTAGTGGCTTTGTTGAGTCTTTGGTGAGTCACTTAGACCAGCACATAAATCAGGTTCATAAGGTGCTAAAGCGATCAGGAAAGACTGAAAAAAAAGGGGAGGCAGGGTGGTGGGGTGGGGAGGAAGGAAATGAAGGAGCCTTTCCAGGTCACTTGAAAACAAAAATGACAAGATTTTGTTGAGCTAGAGTTTCTAGGGGGAAAAAAATAACAGGAAACCAAATGCTGTGCTTTTAAGTCTCTGGAAGGTTTTAAAGTCTGAGCAACGTTGACTGAAGGGGTGAACTACAGGGAAGTGCAGGTAATTCCCACTGTACACCCTGTTGAGGAAGAAGGAGTTGTCACCAGGTGGCAAACACCTCAGTGGGTCTTCTCATGAGTGACCAAGTTTAAGTAAGGGTCATATGGAGGCCCCATGCAAAATTGCAGATTTGTTGGCCCCTACTAATGGACAAAACACATTTTAGTAGATACTGGAAGCTGAGTGTACCTTAGTTCATGGAAACCCCCAATATCACTGGGGCAATGGATAGCAGGGGAGGATATAGAGATGGAGAGGTACAGGTAAAGAGGACTAAGCTTGTCATGTCGTTGTTGTTAGGTGCCGTGGAGTCGATATCTGACTCATAGCGACCCTCATAGGGTTTTCAATGGCTGACTGTTTCGGGATTGCCTTGGGAGTGGATTGCCATGTCCTTCTCCCATATTTGTGGTGCTGGGAATTGAACCTGGGACCTCAGAGACTGCAGAGTGGCTCTCTATCAACTGAGCCAAATCCCAGCCTGCAAGCTTGTCATAGGGGTGGGCAATTATCCCCTCCACTAGAGTTTACTGTATCCATTTCTCCCCTGCTAGAAAATATTCTGGTGGTGGATGTGCTGCTGGGACATCCTGCATACCACCATTGAAGAGTTTTATTTGAGGGTATCAACAGTCACACATGCACAGGTGAAATGGGAACCTGTAAAGCTTCCCACCCTACTAGCATAGTAAGTAGCAAACAATATAGGTTGCCTGGGAGATAAAAGGAATTCACAGAAACCATCAAGGAATTTGAAAAGGTACAGATTATTTACCCAGCCTAAAGCCCAGTGTGGCCAGTAAAGAAGCCAGACAACTCATGGGAGTGGCTGGGGATTATAGAAAGCCAAATAAAGTAGTTCTTCCATCCATGCCATTGTACCCAGTTTTGCACTTTTGATATAACTGCTGACACAAATGATGAGAATTTTCCATGCTGTACTTGACCTTGCTAACGTGTTTTTCAATATTTCCTTAGCTGCTGAATCTCAAGACAACTTTTCATTCACCTGGAATGGACACAAGATGACCTTCAGAGTATTCCTCCAAGGTTACACTCACAGTCCCACTATTTATCATGGGATGATGGCCTGGGACTTTGCTTTGTTATCCTGAAAACACTCTGTAAAAAACAAGAGGGTAAGGGGGAATCTATATGAATAATGTACATCAAAATGCATATACGTAAATGCCACAATGAAAAGCATGTCAGAATGAATCACATTAAGGTGTACATTAAAAATGTCCAATAAAGAATAAAAGAAAAAAATAAAAACAAAATAAAAATAAAATAAATAAAAGCATGCAGTGAAAAAAAAATTTCCATTACATAGATGATATGTTTACCTCTTGAGTGTCTTAGAGATTTAGAAAAGCATCTTGGAGACGTGCAAATGTACCTAAAGGAAAGAAGCTGGAAGTCAATCTGCACAAAGTGCAAGGGCCAGGCAGAGTTGTGAAATTATTGAGTCTTATGGTTAAGTAAGATTCGTATGATACCTGCTGAGGTTACTGAGAAAATTCTACAACAGCTTCTGCCTTTATATGTAAACAGTTGTGGGTGGTCTTGGAGACCTAGGGTATTGGCACATCTTCATATCCCACTTTGCTCAAGTTGCCTCTCATTGGTAGGACTTGGTAAAAAGGGTTTCCACATGGGATTGGGACAGAAAGTCTCAAGAGGATTTAAAGCAAGTTAAGATCCTTGTAGGACAAGCCGAGCAGCTGTGTGCCCCAATTCTCCAGTTCCCCTTTGTATTAGAAGTTACCAGAAGCTTAGAGGGCTATAGTTGGGGGCTGTGGCAGAAGCCACCTGAAAAAACAATTCCACTAGGGTTTTGGTCCCTATCATGGAAAGGGGCAGGAGCTTGGTCTATGGCACTAGTACAGCAATTACTAGCCATATACAAAGCATGGCAGTAGATGGACTCCATCACATGTTCCACTTCAGTAACAGTAAAAACAGCTTATCCAATAAAGGGTAGGATTTAAGGCCTTTTGGCCAAGGCTTTTTCTGGGATGACACAGAATCAAACTGCAAAAGGGGCATGCCTATTTATAGCAATGCGGTGTGGTGTCTATAAACTTTGTCATCAAAGCCAAGCAGGCTGTGTAGGACCAGTGTCCTTTCTAGCCACTGAGCCTCCCCTACGAATTGAACAGACAGCCAAAGTGGACAAGGGTACTGGAAGGGATCTGCCTATCCCTGTAGATGTCTGGTACATTGGTGGTACAAGAAGGGATACTCATTTCACAAACACTGATGTACAGGACTGGGTACAGGACAACCAAGTCCCATAGTACTTCCATCTACCTTACAGCCCTAAATGGGCTGGATTAGTTGAAAGAAAGAATGGGTTGCCAGCTGGGTGCAGTGGTGCATTCCTGTAATTCCAGTGACTCAGAAGGTAGAGGCAAGAGGATTGTGAGTTTGAGGCCAGAGGCAGTCTGTAATTTAGTGAGATTCTGTCCCCAAATGAAAGATAAAAAAGGGGCTGTGGATGCACCTCAGTGGTGGAGCACCTTGGGTTCAAACTCCTCAAACCACACACACACACACACACACACACACACACACACACACACACACACGGGAAAGAAATAGAAGAAAGAACAGGTTGCTAAAACAGCAGTTGAATAGCATGAACGAAAGCATCCTGTATGGGTGGAAAAGAGCACTCCCAGCATCCATAAGGTTATTGAATGAAAATCCCAAGTGCCATGGCACATAGCTGCAATCCCGGTGACTTTTTTAGGATCATGAGGCAGGAGTTCAAGGGTGTAGCCTGTACAACTTAGTGAGAGCCTGTCTCAAAATTAAAAAAAAACAAGGGGAGGGCTAGGGGTGCAGCTCAGTGGTAAAGAGCTTGCTTTGTTGTTGTTGTTAGGTGCCATAGAATGGGGTCTGACTCATAGCAACTCTCATAGGGTTTTCAATGGCTGATTGTTTTAGGACTGCCTTGGGAGTGGATTTCCATGTCCTTTTCCTGTTTTTGTGGTGCTGGAGATCAAACTTGTGTCCTCAGAGTGTGGGAAGAGCACTCTGCCAACTGAACTAAACCCCGGCCTGAGTGTAGCATGCACAAAATCCCGAGTTCAATCCACAGTACTGAAAGAAATGAAGAAAGAGGGAGAGATCAAGGAAGGAAGGAGAGAAGGAAAGGAAGAAAAGAAAGAAAAAGACAAGACAAGAAAGAAAAAGAAAGAAAGAAAGAAATTCCCAGTACAAGGGGTGGCCTGCCTCCCAATGAGTTATTGGGCAGGGAGGCCCCAGAAGCTATACACACAATTCAGGCTATTGCCACAGCTATTGGTTGCACACCAGAACTGAATGATATGTCCTTGTTGAACACACTGCATGCTTTGGTTACAGGACATGGAGAAATCAGCCTGGGACTAAACTGGAAGCTCCTTCTCTACAGGCTATTGTTTGTAGCAGAGTAGGGTGCTGTACAGACTACTGGAGGGAAATTGTCACCAACAGTCCTGCTTGGCTATGGATCCCATGTGTTATGCTATCAACATCCCAGGCAAGATGTGCCTGCTGGTGTGATAATATGAGTGTGGGGCTAGGATTTAGCTCAGTTGGTAGAGTGCCACTCTGCAATCTCTGAGGTCCGGAGTTCTATCCCTAGCACTGCAAAAATGGGAGAAGGATGTGGCAATCCACTTCTGAGACAATCCCAAAAGAATCAGCCACTGAAAACCCTATAAGGGTTGCTATGAGCCAGACACCATTTGATGGCACCTAGTAACAACAATATGGGTGTAAATAACTACTTTTTGATTACTCACAGATGAGAGAATCACTTGGTCAACTGAGTCAAGGAATAAAGTTATGAAGAAGAATTATAAACCAGGTATGGTGACAATTCCAATATTTGGGAGGCTGAGGCAGGAAGATTGAAAGTTTGAGGCCAGCTTGGACTACACAGCAAGACCCTACCTCAAAAACAAACACATACACATTGGGAATTATAATTATGATAGGATAGCTTGGGAATACCTTTAGGGTAAATTGATTAAATTGGAAGCTAGTAGAGGTCAGATTTAGCATTTAGTCATTGAGAAGAATAACTGCTATATCAGAGAAAACAATTTTGTTGTTTATATATTTTCCAGAAAACTTTGAGAGTTGAGCTGTGGGACATACACAACTATCTCTATGTTAATATCTGACTGTCCTTCCATCTGTACTCTGCTTTGTTCAGGCTAGGTTTGTGTAATTTTCCATGGTAAAATTTCTGGGTAATATGATTGGAGACAAAGCTTTAGGGTTTCTTGGTCCTCAAAAATGCTTGCTTTTGTTTCTTTTGTGTTTCTATGTTTGAACTGTAATGAGCATACACTTCATTGTAGGTACAAATTTTAAAAAGTTCTATTACTTAAGTCTGTTTGGAGAGATACAGTTCTAGAGGTTAGATGACAGTTGGTAAACTGAACTTGGTAAAACTAACTTTATTTTTCTGCATAGATTCAGCATAATAGTTTCAATTGCTGGTAGTGATGGAGTGTTATGGATGCTCTGAAGGCAGTAAAGTATTAAGACCTTCATGGAGATTTCAATTTGAGAAACTCAGAATTTACATTTAAATCTTTCAGTGATATCTCTGAATTTTATGTTTTTGTGCACATTTTAAATGTGCACAAAAGAACTCACATGTTTCCTGGCTTCGGGATCATCAGGGGCTAATCAGAGTAGGCTAAAAAGACAAAAATTCTACAGGTTTTCTAGGACCCTCCACTTAATTCAGGTGAAACATTAGTATACTGAACATTTGTGTCAGCCTTGTTATCAAGAGGGGCTGGGAGTTCAGTTGGTAGAGCACTGCTCTGCAGTCTCTGAGGTCCCAGGTTCAATTCCCAGCACCGCAAAATGGGAGAAGGACGTGGCAACCCACTCCCAAGACAATCCTGAAACAGTCAGCCATTGAAAACCCTATGAGGGTCACTATGAGTTGGATACCAACTTGATGGCACCTAACAACCTAACAATGTGTCCATAGTGTGGTATGTGGGATGGGTAGAAAGCCAACCACTGTTTCACTGCCCTCTTCACTTCATAATTTTGAGTACATAAGTATCACAGAGTTTTTCTTAGATATATCAATTGGCTGATTCCAGTCTCATCTCACCATATTTTTATTTATTTATTTATTTATTTATTTATTTATTTATTTATTTATTTATTTATATTTTTGTGGTACTGGGGATTGAACCAAGGCCTCGCGCTTACATGCTTTGCAAGTGCTGGACCACTGAGCTGTACCTCAGCCCATTTTTTTACTTTTTGAGACAGGGTCTCTCTAAATTAAGCAGACTGCCTCTGGTCTCCAACTTGTGATCCTCCTGCCTCTGCCTCCCAAGCCACTAGGAATATAGGCGTTCACCACTGCACCCAGCTCATCTCACCATCTTTTGCATTTTCACCTTTCTTTAGCTCTAGTTACAAAATTGTTGTTGTTGTTAGGTGCTGTTGAATTGGTGTTCAACTTATAGCGACCCTAGGTACAACAGACGAAACACTATTTAGTGCTTCTCTGCTATTCATAGGGTTTTCAATGGCTGATTGCTTTTTGGGAGTGGGTTGCTAGGTCCTTCTCCCAAGCCTACAGTACCTGGTGTTCCCAGGTGGTCTCCCATCCAAGTACTAACCAGGCTTGACCCTGCTTAGCTTCTGAGATCTGATGGGATCAGATGCCACAGTGGCAGAGTCTTTTAAAACCTTACCTGAGGTGAGTATTACAGAGTTTTATATGTAAAATTTTAAAATAATAGATATTTTTTCCATTAGTGGGACAAATTTGGATTCTTTTGACATCCTTTGGTATATGATTTAAATCAGTGGAATTTTTGTTTTTCTTAAACTACAGTAGTTAATTTATGAATAGGCATTCAATATAAGATATTTCAGTTCAAAATACTCTTCTGAGGGTTATATTTTTTGACTTTTTAAATTGCAATTGTACTAGCATACAATTAAGGGCAATCATGCTTTATTTAGTATGAATTATATTTTCATTTGTGTCTTTAGAATAATTTATATGAGAAGTTCAGTTTTCTTATTGAGCTCACTTATTTCTTTCTCCATTCTATTTTCTCCATTTTATTTCCTCCTCTATAAGCAATCTTGACAGGGCTAGAGAAATCTAACTGATTATGCTACATATAACTAAAGTTACCAACTTAGGCCTACAGCTATTTTTTTTAAAGGGCTCATTCAGAACCTGCCTAGAAAGGGAATAGAGATTAGGTGAATTTTATCTTTGTCATTATCATTGTCATCATCAATACTCTCATAATCATCAAATAAAATATGTGTCATTGTGCCTAGCAGAATCATGTGACTTAAAAATTATTTGATTTACTGTGATTGATGGCTTTAAGAATGCCAGAACTTGCTAGGTGCAGTGGTCTATACCTGTAACCCAGTGACTTGTGAGGCTGAGGCAGGAGGATCTTAGATTTGAGGCCAGGGGTAGCTGCACAGCTTAGCAAGACCTTGTCTCAGAATAAAAATTAAAAAGCCTGGGGCTGTAGCTTAGTGGTGAATTGCTTGCCTTGCACAAGACTTTGGATTTAATCCCCAGTACCACACACATACACACAAAGAATAGCTAGAAATTTAGAAACACCAATCCGTGCAAATTTATCTTTATAAAGCATGATTAATTGCAACCAAAGCTCCAATTCTAAAGGCATGCAGATGCCATTGGAATCAGAACCATACCCAAAGATTCAGCTCATTTCCTGCTCTCTGGGAATAAAATTGAATAGTTGGGATGTAGAAGCAGATACAAAGATGCAGAGCACATAGGTGGCCTATTATTGGCAGGTATGTTCTACTAGGCTTGCTTTGGCTTTATTTTTGGATTTTTCTTTTTGGTATGAGTTAATTAATGTCACAAAGGATATATCAGCAGAAACTCTGAATTACTGACTCCTCATGAAAAATCAGAAGCAAATAAAGGGGGCTCCATTCCCCCTGAACCTGCTGGGGGGTAGTGGTATATATGTTCTCAGTTCCCTACAGTACCCACCCCTCATTCAGGAATCACACACACACACACACACACACACACACACACACACACACACAGCTCATGTCATTTGACTTTCTGATCACTATAGGCATTGTACTTGTAATCTTTGAACACAAACATATACTGCAGGCTACAACCCATGGGAAACACTTGGCTGGGAAACTTAGGGTCTGAGTAGTTGTGACCTTAATGTTTCTTGGTCTCAGTTTCTTATCTGTTCAGTGGGGCTGAATAAATCTCTTTTGATGATGTGTGATTGTTGTGACCTTGGTTTGAGAGAATACATATAAAAATACTTGGAAGTGCTACAAGTATAAAATTATATTAATCATATCCAGATTCAAAAAATAGATATGCTTAGTCAACTAAAATTTTTATTATACTCTGTGAAGAACAGTATTAGCACCATGGATGGAAGAAATGCACAAAAGGAAACTATCCCTGATCTGAAGCAGAAATAGTCTACATTATAGGCTGCTAGTGTTATGGAAGAGCTGGGTGTTGAGATGAAGTCCTAGAAGCCATGGCAAGTATCACATCTCTATAATCTCTTTTCATGGTCTATAAAACTAGAAGGCAGGATTTATCTTCCAACTCACAGACTTGTGGTTAAGATTAAATGTAATAAAGTATGTGCAAGTAATGAATGAATTAAAAAACCTTTTCTTATGGGCAATAGTTAGTACCCAGTGATAGAATACAGTGGCACCTTGGTACTCATCGTTAATTGGTTCTGGAAGGCATGACAAGTACCAAAAATGATGAATATCAAACAAAATTTCCCATAAGGAATAATGTAAATAAATTTAATGCACTTGCAAACCAAAGGCAATGCACATTTTAAGGCAATGTGCAAAATCCTCACATGAAAGCTCCTTGGCCACCTCTTGCTGCTGCTCCTTCTGTAATTCCTTTGGCTCCTCAGTGCTAAACTTTTCACCATGCTTCTCCACTAACTCCTCACTATCAGCAGCACTGACCTCTAGACCCATGGATTGGCCCAAAGATACAATACCCCGCACACCTGTACCCTCTGTACCTGATTTAGAATCAATCTGAAAACCTTCAAAAGTCCCTCTGAGTCACAGCTTCTGGCCACATATTTTTCTGTGCAAATCCATTTTTATACAAGAGACTGTTTCAGGTCTTGTCAATATGGTTAAAATAGTGCAGTACAGCTCATTTTCTTAGGTCCTGTGAGAACAGAAGCCTACAGCCATACCACCATGATGTCCAATCCCATCAGATTGTGAAAGCTAAGCAGGGTTGGGCCTGGTTAGTCCTTGGATGAAAGACTGCCTGGGAATACTTGGTGCCTTAGTCTGGGGAGAAGGACCTGGCAGCCCACTCCCAAAATAATCAGCCATTGAAAACCCTATCAACAGCAGAGAAGCACTGACAATAGTGCAGGGCATGGCAGTGTTGGGTAGTGTTTTGTCTGTTGTACATGGGGTTGCTATGAATAGGACCTGACTTCATGGTACCTAACTACAAACAAATGAGAAAAGAAGCACAAAAATATACAACATAATCACAGAAGCTAAGACCTCAAATGGATGTGCACAGGGCAAGAACTACTGTGTGACCCTTTGTTTTGGCTGGAAAGGGTAATGAGTCACAAAGAAATCAATACAAGTTCTAGCTTGTGCGTTGCACGCCAAACACAGACAAATACTTGGTCAGAATTTTCATTTTAAAAATGTGTAGAGTACCAAATTCAACAAGTTTCAAAGCAGTCGAGTACCAAGGTATAACTATATAAGAATATAGACTAAATATTTACAAAACCTAAATACTTACATACCTTAAAAATGTGAAGACCTCTCAAGTGTTTTTTCTTCTTTCTTTCTTTTCTTTTCTTTTCTTTTTTTTTTTGAGATATGGTTTTACTATGTAGCCCAGGCTGGTCTAGAACTTGCTATGTAGCCCTGGATAGCCTCAAACTTTTGATCCTCTAGTCTCAGCCTCCCAGTGCTGGGATTACAAGTATGTTGCCACCATGCCCCATGTAGTATTTAGTTAAATGAGAGGCAGCTTTTTGAAAGAAGGGATCTTTTTTTATTCAGCATTATGGTATTGAACCCATGCCCTCACACATGCTAGGCAAGTGCACTACTACTGAGCTGCACCCCAAGAAATCTCCTATTTATTTTTTATTTTATTTTTATTTTTATTTATTTATTTATTTTTGCAGGTACTGGGGGTTGGACCCAGGGCCTTGTTCTTGCATGCTCTGCAAGTGCTGGACCATTGAGCTGTACCCCCAGCCCATTTTTTAACTTTTTGAGACAGGGTCTGCTAAATTACACAGATTGCCTCTGGTCTCAAACTTGTGATCCTCCTGCCTCTTCAGCCCAAGCCATTGGGATTACAGGCCTGCGCCTCAGCACCCAGCTCCTTATTTTTTATTTTTGAGACAGAATCTCACTAAGTTGTATAGGCTGCCTCTGACCTCAAACTCGCCATCCTCCTGCTTTAGCCTCCCCAGTTACTGGGATTACAAGCATGTGCCATGGTGCCTGACTGGAAGAGGGAAATCATAATTAGCCTCATTTCTGGCACAAGTCTGAGAATGGCATTATTTTGCCTAAAAAAGCAAACTTAGGGGCTATGAGTGTAGATCAGTGGTAGAACAGATACTTAGCATGGATGAGGCCCTGGATTCAATCCTCAGCACCACAAAAAAATTTATTTTTCTATTTCTGTGTTATTACTGATACATACCTTTATTGCGAATGGAACTAGATATTTCACATTTCTTCAGTTTACTTCAACACATAAAAAGTTAAATTTAGAAAGCCTGCAAAAATAATTTGCAATGATTTTTTTTGGCTAAATATCTCAGGGAAATGTTGAGATGATATTTTATACGCCAGAAAACAGAAAAAGAGAGAAGTTAAAAGACTTGTCCAAATTTGCAGAGGTAAGAAATTATAAGGCCAGAACTCAAAGCCAGGGTTTTTGACTCTAGTGGTCCTCATGTTGCACCATACTGGTGATGGGACAACGTTTGGCTAGAGGTATTGAATCAAAATCATCGAATATTCAGATAATCAGATTGGGGTGGGAATTGTATTTACCTAGGAAGAGGAAAGGGGAAGGTTAAGAAGATCAGTGTGGATTAGGAAGTGCATTAGGTGTAAGCGTCAGCTCTAGCATAGCTTCCTTCCCCCACATTGGCACAGATAGTAGCCCATCCTTTCACTACCCTTTCTGCCATCCTTTTAAAGCCAACTGCTACTTTATTTGGGCTGGGATTTAGCTCACTTGGTACAACGCTACTCTACAGTGCCTCAGGTCTCAGGTTCGAATCCCAGCTCCACAAAGGCGGGAGAATGACTTGGCAATCCTGAACCAATCAGCCATTGAAAACCCTGTTTGGGTACTATGAGTCGGAGTCAACTGGACAGCACCTAACAGCAACAGCCCCTTTATTTTCTCAGATTGGTTTCACACTTTTGCCTTCCTTGCTGTCTCTGGACTAGGGCAGGATTCCTTCTTATCCCTAATCAGCTCATGAGAGCAGGACAGCTCCTCCAGGAAAATGCAAACTTTCCAAAAGCAACCGCCCAACCAGAACTGGAACGAAGTTTTTACCGGAGGCCAAGACATCCCTCTTTCCCCTTCCAGTTCTTCCAACACCTGAGACCAAGAGCGTTCTTTCCTCTTTCCCTACAGCCCCAAGAGAACTATCCTGCGCCCTGGCTCCCAAAAGCTCTAGGACCAGAGCAAGGTCATTTCTGCAAGTCCAGGCAGTGGGCTGCGCCCTGATTTTGATTTCTCCTTCCTCCATCTGGTGCCAGCCTTCCCTCCTCCTCTCCCCTTCTCCCTGGAGAGGGGCAGAGGCAGCCGCGCGCCCAGGGCTCATCCCCCGTCGGAAATCGGGCTCACTGTCGGAGGCTGTGGGGATGGCGCCAGGGCGGCCCGGGAGGCCGGGTGCGGGTCCGCTCACAGCTGGCCGGAGTTCTGATCAGCCTCGGAGGACGGCGCTTTTCACCAGCGGGTCCTGCAGCCTGAGAAGGGGCTTCGGAGGCCCGAAGGCAGGAAGGCCGAATTCCTGCTCCAGCGCACTCGGGCTGCTCGGCTTTCTCCTCCTCAGCCCGAGGACCGTGGTCGCCCCCTCTCCCCCGTCGCCTCCTCCGGCTGCTTGGGCAAGGGCGCAGTCCCCGGTTCGCAACGCTTACGGCTCAGACGGGACGCGCCGGGAGCGGCGTGGGGGAGGGGGCTGCAGGAAGCGGGAGGTCAGCGTGGGGCGGGGGCGCCGGGGCCCCGCGCTGCCCCCTCCAGCGGCAGTGGCGGCAAAACAGCGCCCACAGCCTCGCCGCAGTTCCCGCGGCGGCGGCGGCGGCGGCGGCGGGTAGCGGAGGGCGCCGAGCTGCGCGACCGAGCGCGGAGGGCGGCGGCGCCAGCCCCAGCCCAGTCGAGCCGAGCCGAGCGCGCAGCCGGGCGGCCGCCTCTGCCTCGCGGATGCCATCGCCGCAACAAAGAGCTCGCTGAGCGCAGAGCCGCGGCCAGGGCTCGCCTGCACGCCTCGGAGCCGGGTCCCCGAGCCGCGCGGCGGCGCCAGGAGGCGCGCGGGGCTGCGGGGGAGCGACGGGGCGGAAGATGGCTAGGAAGCGAAAGCCCCCCAGCCCCAAGGGTGAGTCCTCCGCCCCCGCCGCTCGCGTCCCACCTCTTAACCGCGGTCCGCCGGTGGGCCGGCCTGTTACTGCGGACTCGGCCAAGTGGGAGGCTGCCTGCCGGGGAAGTGCGGGGCGCCTCGGCCCGGGGACACTCCGACTGGAGTTTGTTCTCTTTCTGCAACCTGGGGGCACCTGGTGGCTCTTGTTCTGGACCCCCTCCCTTACTCTGCGAGCTCCGTATCTGTTGCACCTTCGCCGCTCTCCCCGCAGGGCAGTGGGGAGAGTAGCGATACTTGGCTACTAGCGTCTCATCTTTTCTCAGAAAAATTCATTCATTCATTCAGTCCCTCTCTCAGAAAAATTCATTAGTTCATTCATGCTCTCTTTCTCTCTCTCTGTCTCTATCTCTCAGAAAATTCATTACCTCTCTCAGAAAATTTCTCATTCTCTTTCTGTCTTTCTCCCCGTCCCCTTTCTCTCTCTCCTTTTTCGTGGTCTACTCTCTTCCCAATACCCCGCTCGCTCTTCCGCTGCTTCATCCCTAGGGTGACAAGTTCTGCGTCCATTTTCTTAACCTCCATCCTCTGGAGGAGGTTTGAGCAGTCGGCCTGTCTCTCTCTTTATTCCCGCCTCTCCCGCCCCCAGCCCCCATGCTCAAGGAGACTTGCTACTAGCCAAGTCCCTGCAGGCTTCTGGCCTCTTCCCAACCTGTCCAGGCAGGCAGTGACTCCTGCTGAGGCGTCCCCCTGTTGCTCCTTTGGAACCAGGGCTTCCAAACTTGGAAAGTTGAGGGGTAGAAACGGTGGCAGGGAGGACGAGAAAGAGCTTGTTGCTGGGGTGACTTGAGGCACCGCCGCACGGTCTTGGGGTCTTGGACTGGACTCGGGAGGCCGTTTCCAGGGCTGAGTCCTGCCCGGGGCATCCCGGGGACTTGGAAAGCGCCGCGCAGGGCGGCTGGGCGCAGGGCGGCTGGCGCAGTCCGCGCGGACTCGCCCAGGTCGCTCTTCGCTGCTTCCTGCTCCCTCCTCTCGCTGGGGAAGGAGCGGCGCGGGCGAGGGTGTCTGCGGCACTGCGGAGAGGAGAAAGTTGGGTTGGCACCTTGCGCCAAGGAAGGTGGTGCACAGGGAACCGAACCTGAGGGTGGTTTCGACTAGAAGAGGGCGGTGTTTGAAGTTCGATTTTAATCCAATGGGCCTAATAGACTGGAAAGCGGATACCTATTTGGGGTTAGTTATAATAGGATAGCGACTCTGACATGGGAGCTTGGGGTTATTATTGAATACTGTATATTGGTTTGGTCTACAGCAGCGCGCTGGGCTTTGACTTGCTTCTGTCTCCCCACCCCCAAATCTTGCTTGTGGGAGCTTAAATCCACTGTAGAGGTCACCAGGGGGACAAAACTTTGTCTTGGTGCTCCAGCTGATATTTTAATTACTCAAACTAATTGGAAGGGGTTAAAAATTATGATCCTCGATTCTTTAGAAGACATTACTAGAAAACATCCGGTTTTTTTTGTTGTTGAAACTACATCTTGTGTATATTGATATTATTTCAATGTATTTCCTTAAAATATTATAGCATTCATAAAATAGCAGAGGCTTAAACCTCTAACCCATCCCAATAGTTAGCAAATGCTTGTAGAAGTAGACAGCAGAGAATGACAGAATATATTAATCAACACTTTCCTTACCATAATATCAAAGAATTTGTCTAAACTCTGATTGACAAGGTGCATTAATGGCACTTTTGATCCACTCCTTTTTTATGGAACCATATGGTATCATGAGCAAAAAGAAAGCTTGGTTTTCAGCATTGCTGGAGTGACTATCCATTGGCAGGAACACATTTCATACCCACTCCAAACCTTGCAGTAAATGGTCCATGAAGAGTGCAAAATTTTTTACAGTTTCACACTACATGGTAGCTGAAGAAAATCTTACCCTTGAAATTAGCAATCTTGGCAGAAGCACAAAAAGCTTCAAATGAGACCAAATTAAAGAGAAGTCAGCTTTCACATTGATGAAAAAGACTCCTCCCCTTTATTCCTCTTTCCACTCAAAACACCAACAAGTTTTTGATTTTTTCTGCCAAGTTGGAATTCATGTATTTCTAATTTGGTAGTGGAATAATTGAAGACTACTAGTTAATAGAGTTTGTCATTTAAGTGTTAATTGTTGACCTAGAGCAATTAATAAGTAAGCTTTCCTAAGTCATGTGGTCTCAAAAATTTTCACATTAATTCTTTGAAAATAAGATTTTCTCATGCTACATGTTTTTCTTAAAGGGGAAGTTATTTTTTTAAGCTCTGTTGAGTTGTTTCTCTCTTTGTGCTAATGTTGAGATTTTTGTTTTTGTTTTTTGAAATCAGCTCATTTACTATTTCTTAGAACACCAATGGGCCTTAGAACATCACTCTTTTAAAAAATCCTTTGAGTTTCATATAAGCAGAATTAACTGTGATATTTTACACATGACACAAACAAACATAGGAACCTGACTTACCTCACTTTCGCCTTTTAAGGGAAGGGCTCTACAAAAGTCTCTGACTGCAGATTTGCTGAACTGCTCTCAGACCCCTGCTGTCTGCTTCTAAGCTACAACCACCTAAACTTGATTGGCTTGGTAGAAAACAAAATTGCTAGGCCTTTTTTTTTTTTTTTTTTTTTTTTTGATGGGGCAGCCTACTGGGGGTGAACTTTCCTGGCTAATAAACTGTAGGCTTAGCAATATTCCATAATGTGTTGATTGTTTTCTTAAGAGAGAGAGCTGCTTCTCTGCTCAGTTACACTGCTCGTGGGGAGAGATCATTCCTTGGATCTTGTGACAGTCAAGTTGCTCATTGGCTTCTGAAGTCCTAGGAATAGAGACTGCATATCCATAACAGCTAGAAATTTGCCAAAGAGAAGTACAGTATTTTCACACTGACAGAAGAATAAGATCCCTTAGCAGGATTTCTCAAGGGAATACTATACTGGCATTTATTTTGTAACATCTCATCAAAAGGACAGCTTTTCAAAAAGGCAGATGGAATGTTTATGAATCTAGTATTTTTATTTTTTGAGTAGAAATTCTGTTGTCTGTGGTCAATAAAAGTCTAATAAATATGTTAGTTACATTGGTATGGTGATATTAACATCTTCCTCTCTTTCCTAGTATTAGTACAACAAGGACTTCTTACTAAATTACTTAAGTTTAAAGGTTAAGTTATGCTTAGAATCTATTCATTCAGCACATATATATTGAGTACTGAATACTTACTAGGTTCTGTGCAAAGCACTAGAAATACAGTGAAGCACTAGGAATAGTGATGAATAAGATAGACCATGCATAGTCTAAGAGCGGGCCTGAAAGGGGTAGAAAAACAAATACATGAACCAAAAAGTATTCCCATGGTGATGTATACCATGAAGAAACAAAATTGGATGATGTACTAGAAAGTGATTGTGATGTTACTTTAGATTGTCTGAAGAGGTGATACTTGCATTGGGAAACAGAGGATGAAGAGTAATTTGCTTGCCAAGAACAGCAACACATCACTTCAGGCCTTCAGGCAGGAATGAAGTTCCAGTTCAGCTGGATTGAGGACAGAAGGAAAAGTAGTTGAGGATTGAACCCAGGCCCTCACACATGCTTTCTAAGAGTTCTACTACTGGGCTGTTCCCCAAGCCTCATTTTTTCACTTTTTATTTTAAGACAGGGTCTTGCTAAGTTACACAGGTGCCTCTGGCCTCAAACTTGGGATCCTCTTGTATTACAGGCATGCACCACTGTGCCCAGCTTGGAACACAGATTTTAAGTGAAGTGGGAAGCCATTGGATATTCATTTGATATTTTGGGCTATATTCCTAACCTCAAGAATGGTTTCAGGGAGGGAGCTCTCTTATATCAACTCAGTTGGCCAAGTAAGGTAACCTAATAAACTTCACTTTTCTAAAAGGTTCAGTTATACTTATTATTCTCTTTTACTATTCACCAGAAATACCTACAATATTTTGGATTGAGATATTGGTACTGTCTCTATGAATCTCTGCTTTACAAATCATTTAGAGAGAATGAGGACTAATTCAGCTTGTCAGTAGAAAATGATCTGATTGGTCACCCACCTAGCAAGCCTCTCAAAGAATGTTAGTTGCTGTGGTTTAAATATAAAATGTCCCCCACAGTTGGTGGTGTGATTTTGGGAGGGTGTGGAACTTTTAAGAGGTGAAACCTCACTGGCAGAAGTAGGTCACTGGGGGCTGGCTTTTGAAGGTGATATCTGCCCCAGTTCTGGCCTGGCTCTCTGCTTCCTGGCCCACTGGGATATTTAATCCCCTGCCACCTGTTCTGCCGTGCATTCCCCACCACTATGGACTGATTTCCTCTGAAATCAGAAGTGAAAATAAAGCTTTCCTTCCTTAAATTGTTTCTGTCAGGTATTTTTGTTCACAGCGATCCCAAACTAATACACTAGTGTTAGGAAAACTATATTGTAATGGTAAAAGGAGGGATTGTGAAGGGTCTAGAACATGACTCTGCAGTAGGCGGAATGTGGAAGGCAGCATAGGTGGCTCCTAGGCAACGAAAGAGGCCTAAGAAGGGAGAGATATTGGGAAAGAGACGTGGGAAAGCCTCTAAAACATCAGCCAATTCATGATTTTGCCAAGAGATGGAGAAGCCCGATATGGGAGTGTGCCAAGAGAAATACTAATGCAAGCACAAAGGAAGTTCAAATCAGAGTACCTCATGCTTTTGACTGATCTGTTACTTGTGAAGCATTTGTGACAATAAAAACATTTGTGATAGGCTTTTTAAAGATCTCTTTGAGTTTTAATTATTATTAGGTTGTTCTTACAGATTACAGACCTCACAAATGAAAATAGCATGAAAATATTAATGATAACTACTATTTGTTGGAGAGACCTACTTGACAGCTAGTTAGTAGGGAAATTATGGTCTTGGGTCTCAAACTTTACTGCAGAAGTGTTGGCAAGGGGGAAACAAGGGTTTGTTGGAAAATTTTCTTCCTCTTAAGCATTTGTGATTGGAAGATGCCATGATATTTAGGGAAGATATAAATAATAATTGATTATTTTAAAGTTCTCCATTGCCTACGCCCACCTTTAAAATGTCTGCTGCTTTGCCACAGATTAATAATGAAAGATAAAGAATTTCTGTAGCTTCAGGACTTTGTTTACTTCCCTCCTTATTTTTCTTTGTATTCCAACCAGCTCTTTGGAGGCTAGGAAGGTTGGTAGAACCTCAGAGATAATGTAACTAAGAGTGAGGTCTGGCCCTTAGCAACACTGTAACACAATGTGTTTATGACATCAGCTTTTTTTTCACAGTAGTGAGAATCATTGCAGAAGGAAGGCTCAGTATTTATGGAGTTATTGAAGGGATGACACAGTAAGAGGTGAGTGATATGACCAAAGATGAATAATCTATATCCATAAGGAGTTTAGGTAAGTTTATTATTTGAGAATATGTATTCTATTTAAGTCAAGAAATACATATACATGCATATGTGTATGTGTGTGTATATCTCTCTCTCTATACACACATATAGTTTATATTTAGATTATGTAGTCTGAATACATAGTGGAGTCTAAATATAAACTAAACTTTCAATATATATGTATACATATGTACACACATACATATATGCATGTGTATATGTGTACATATGTGTATATACATACAATAGACCTTTATTCTCACTTTATAGTCAGACTTCATTATATATGTGAATATGATGGTATTATCTGTGTTTCACATTTGAGGAAATTGAGATATAAAGATATTAAATGCCTTCTGTGGTCTAAGTAAATTATATACTGTAGATAGAGGCAAAACCAAGTGCTGTGACCTTTGTCTACATTCAATATTTTAATAACTGTTCCCTTTTATCAAGATTTATCAAATCTAATATAGGAAGATATGTCATCAAGTTCTTTCTCTGCTGAATGAAGAAAGTATTATATATTTTCCCTGGGAGAAGCATGTGGCAAGCCACTCCCGAAGCAATCAGCTATTGAAAACCCTATGAGGGTTGCTATGAGTTGGGATTTGACTTGATGGCACCTAACAACAACATATTTTCCCCAGAAGTGTCACAACTCTATCATTAGTGATCTGCCATTAAAATGAGAAATGTATTGCTAATAAAAAGAAGGGTAGCTGCTCAGATGCTAAAGTGGTATGATATAGAAGTTTTAGGGCTCTAAAGAGATTGAGAGGAGAGAGGTGAACAATGGTCTCACCTTTTGAAGTGGTACAAACAGGAAAGGATGCATCTGAGTTAACTCTGGGGCTGGCTGAATTATTTTGCCATTCTTATTGTAAGCCATTTGACTGTCATGGTAGCCAGCCATCAAGGTGGATGTCAGTTTTATCTGTCTATCAGGACTCACACTCCTGTGTACTTCCCTTCCTGACTGAATCTGGGCTGGTGTGTGTGACCAATAGAATACAGCTGTAGGCTAAGTCACACATAAAGGCATTTCGGCTTCTGCCTAGCCCTTTGTTCTCATTTATTGCTCATTTTTGGGAAAACAAACTACTACACTGTGAAAACACTCAGGCATCCCTTGGAGAGTCGCATGGAGTAAAGAACCGAGAACCTGTTAACAGCCAGCACCAACTTGCCAGTCATATGAGGGATTTACTTTGGAAATGGATCTTCCAGCTCAGTCAAGCTGTCAGCTGTCTGTAGCCTCTGCCAACATCTGACTGAACTTCATGATTAACCTTGACCCAGGGCTGCCCAACCAACTGCTTCTGGATTCCCGAATTATAGAAACTGTAAGAGATAAAAAATGCTTACTATTGTTTTAAGCCACTACTACATTTTGTGGTAATTTGTTACATAACATTAGATAATCGATACACCAGTGGTTCATTATTTTTACATCTTTATCTTGGGAGGTATATAGCCTCCACACTGGTGTGTAAATATCAGGGGAGACATTGTGTGTATGAAAGAATATTAATAAAAACCTTGCACTGTAAGAGTATTAAATTATGTATAAATGACCCTGGGACTCTCTTGTACCACATCTGCTGCTTCCAGGCTCCTGAGAAAAAAGGAACACGGTAATTGACAGTCTTCGTTAGTAGCCTCAGCACTGGCCTTGAATCTTAGCTCTCTTCTCTAATTAGTGATTTGGATTTAAAACCTGAAATTTCTCCTGTTTCCCTTGAGTTCCTTTTAGCAGCTTATGTTCTCCTCTGATTTTTTGAGTACTCATTCCTGGTCTTCTGCTTCACTTAGTTGAGGTGGTGTCTTCCAAATACAAGCATCACCAAACTAAAAATCAGAGTGATAGACCATGCAAGGCCTAAAATACACAAACAACACAAAACACTGCAGCTCTTTAACATGAGAATACAGAAAATTTCTTAAAACGTAAAATCTTCCATTATCACCACCACAGAGATTAAAGTTTTGAAGTAATGCATATGTTGTGTAGTTTGATTTGGCTGTTCCACAATGTAGACTTGTATCAAAAGCTCATGTTATACAGCATAAACATCTACAATCTCTACTTGTCAATTATAAAAAGAAAGAAATGGAAAACAAAACCTAAAATCTTCCAATAAAAACCTCCCAAACAGTTTTTGTGTACTACTTCCTACAAAAAAATCTTTCCTCCTCCCATCCCAGCCAGTCCTTTGATGTGTAGCCAGGAAACTGAGAAGGTGGGTAAAGAAAAAGAAGGCTGCCATCTTTCCTACTTCAGGGTATGATGTCAGTCTGAGTTATCTTACTCACTCATTTATTTCATCTTTCATTCAACCAATCTTAATTAATTGCTCACTCTGTTCTAGGCACTAAGTGTGCTTGGGATACATCAGAGAACAAAATGGAACCTTCATGAGGTTTCCACGCTAGATAGAGAAGACAAATAACAAACATAAAGAATTTGTTGGTACTAAAAATTGGAAAGTGCTGTGAAGCAAAGAAGAAAATGGAACATAGGAAGGGGGATTTGGAGCACTGGTGATGAATGATGGGAGAGGGCCAGCTGTGAATACAAATAGGGTGGGTAGGGTAGACATAACTGAAAAGGTAATATGGAAGTAAAGTTGTTATCCATGGGAAGAGAGGAGAAAGAGAAATGCCAGGGCAAAGACCCCAAGGTTAGAGTGTACCTGGCATATTTGACTAACAGGAAGAAGACTGAGTGGAATTAGTAGAGCAGATAGAAATAAAACAGCAGGTCAGAAAGGTGAAGGTGGATGAAATCATGTTAGGCCCTGTAGACAACTTTAAGGACTTCGGCTTTTACCCTGAGTGAAATGGCGAACCCTTGCAAGTTTTGAACAGAGGAGTAAAATGTTGTGACTTACATTTTAAAAGAATTGCTATGGCCACCATATTGAAAATGTCAACACAATATCTAGGAGTAATGAGAGAGGGTCAGTAAGGAATCTTTTACTGAAATCAACTAAAGAAGTCTTTAGCTGAGATTTCCTTCTTTTATATGGCTCTATGCCTTGGCCAGCACTTATTATTGCTTGTCTTTTTTTTTTCAGTACTGGAAGGGGTGGAACCCAGGGCTACACACATACTTTGCAAGTGCTCTACCGCTGAGCTACACCCCCTAAATTATGCAGTCTGCCTCTGGCCTCAAACTTGTAATCCTCCTACCCCTGCCTCCAGAGTAGCTGGGATTACGGGGATGTGCCACTACTTGTGGCTGATCTCTTGTCTCTTTGATAATAGCTGTTCTAGGTGTGAGGTGATATCTCTTGGTGGTTTTGAATTGCATTTCTCTGGTGATTAATGGTGTACACTTTTCCCTATATCTCTTGGCCATTTATATGTGTTCTTTGAGAAAATGTCTATTCAGGTCCTTTGCCTACTTTTTAGTTGTATTCTTTTCTTTTCTTTCTTCTTTTTTTTTTTTTTTTGCTATTGGGTTATAACAACATGGATGAATTTGAAGGACATTATACTAAACTGGTAAAGTAAACAACACAGTGTGATTTTTTTTACAGTAGAAACTATAGATAGTTTATTAAAAGATAGTGCACCATTAAGAAGTAATTACAGAAAAGACTGAGGCATCTGGAGAAGTTTAGGTAAGTGAACAAAGGAAGTTAAAATAAACTGGATTCCCTGGGTGAATCTGCATAAGGACATTTCTATTTCCTGGGAAAGGTAAAGTACTTTAGATAGACAGAGAAGATGGTGGGCCTGAGAGAAGGGAGAAGTGTGCACGTGGTTGCTAGAGAAAGAAGAGCAAAGAGCCAGAAGTGGAGAGAAAGAAAAGGAGGAAAAAGAGTTGATTCTACTTTTATATGAAATCTAAAAATAGTTAAATGTATAGAAGCAGAGAGTAGAATATTGGTTTCCAGAGGCAAGGGCCCTGGAGAAGTAAGATGTTGGTCAAAGGGCAAAAACTTTCTAAGATGCACAAGTTTTGGGGATCAAGTATACAGAATGAGTGGTTATGTATGTGTTTGATTGTGATAATTATATAATCATCATATAATGTATATGACACTTGCATACCAAATTATCATTTTGTACATCTTGAATATATGCAATCTTTGTCAATTAAATATTTTAAAATAAAAATAAATAAATTAATAAAGTAATTGCTTACAGAACATAATTCTATTGAATGATGATAGTGGCATCTATCAGGGTGGTAGCATTGGAGGGCATAAGAAATGGGAAGATACTGACTAAATATATTTTGAAGGCAGGGTGAAAATTGTTTCTCAAACTAACATAATGTGGAGTGTGAAAGAAAGAAGGGGGTCAGGTTAGATTCCACTGCTTTTTGGTCTTTTCACTTAAGAGAACAGAGTTGCCATCAACTCATATTGAAAGATTGTGGATGGGGCAAGTTCAGGGAGAGGCATCAGGAGTTCAGTTTTGGACAGATTTGGGTTTGAGATAAATATTTGACATCCAAGTGGGCACCATGGCCAGAGATGGGAGATTTGTTGTTGTTGTTGTTTGTTTTTTAAGACAGAGTCTTACTGTGTAGCTCAGGCTGGTCTGGAACTTGCTGTGTAGACCAGGTTGGCCTCAAACTTGTGGCAATCCTCCTGCCATAGCCTCCTGAGTGCTGGGATTACAGGCTTGTGCCACCACGCCCAGCTAAGATATTATATTTTTAAGATGGAAGAAATAATAGTTTTGTCCTTTGTTGTTTTTTACTACAGTATTGCCTTTTGGTGTGATTTTTAGCTTGTCTTTCGCTGTTCGAAATTTTGGCTGCTTTTTATGACAGTTTCTTCAGGAAGTAGGAATGAATTTGTATAGAATGGTTTTATATCAGTTCTAAAGATATTTCTCTTTTCTCTTTATATCTTTAAATATGCAATATTATCTTTAAAGAATATTCTATTGAGCATTAAGAGAAGTATAGAAATGGACTTCCTGACAAAATATTTAATAAAATATGCTACAATAGGAGAAAGTTGCCAGGGGAGAAAAGTTTGCTGGTCACATCCTGGCTGTAACTGTCCATTCTCTCAGCTGGGAAACTCTTAAGGAACCAAAGCAAAAATTAAAAATCCCTTGTGTAGCGACTAGCTTAGTGGTTCTTAACCAGTGGCAATTTTGCAATGCCTGGAGCTATTTGTCATGATGGCAGGGCTAGAAGGCTAAGATAGCAACCAGGGATGCTGTTAAACATTGCGTGATGCTCAGGAAAGCCCTCACAATAAGGAATTATCTAGTTTAAATTGTCAGTAATGCCAAGGTTGAGAAACTCTGGGCTAGTCCCATCAGTTTTGCAATCTGCCAGAGGATGGAAGGCCTCTTCTGAAAAAAAAAAAAAATCCAGAAGAGTCAGCCTTATGTGTTCCATTGATCTATGCTTAGATGAGGCACAGGTGTTTTTAAAAAATTTTTTAATTTTTTAAGTTTTTATTCTTTTTTTTACAGAGTTCTAAATAAAGATATTTGTTTTGTTGCCTTACTTTTCTCTTTGCCCTCTTTGCTTCTCCTTCCTTGTATGAGTTCTTATGGAATATTACAGTTTTATAGTATTCTCTTTTGTCTCCTTAGGACCTATAACATTACAGAAAGATTAAAGTTAGGGTGAAAAGTCCCTTGTTCATTTGAGGAGCGATAATTTCACATTGCTGATTCTTGTTCTGCATCTGTCTCACATGTTTGCAAAAGAAAGGAGCAAGAATAGGATGATTTGTTAAGCTCTGACTCTATAGCTCTTTAATATGAAAGGACAGGTGATCTAGACATTTTTCTGCAACTTTTTATTTTTATTTTATTCTATTTTATTTTGTCTATTAGGATTTTAGAGGAGAGTGGTATGGTTAATAACCCTACCTCCGGGATGTGTTTTATCTGATAAGGAAAGCCTTGAGGACATGCAGGACTCATCCTGAGTGCATATTGGATGAACTCTTTCCTGCTGGATCAAAGATTTACAATATACTTTTAAAAGAAGGATAAATTTATGCATTTAAAAAACTTAAAGTATGTTCATTATGTAAATTTTGTTGTTCATTGGATTATGTTACAGTGTTCAAATACAAAGACAAAAGATTTCTTAATTGACATTTTATTAAAATTTTCTTAAAACTTTATTATGCATGCTTGTAATCTCAGTGACTGGGGAGGCAGAGACAGGAGGATCCTGAGTTTGAGGCCAGAGACCGTCTGCGTAGCTTAGTGAAACCTTGACTCAAAATAAATGGGCTGCAGAGGCAGCCCAGTGGTAGAGTATATGCAAAGTATATGTGAGGCTCTGTGGATCAACCCCTACCATTGCAAAACAAAAACAAAAACAAGCAAACAAAAAAATCTTTATTATTCCGTCTTTGCCTTGAAAAAATCAAAAGTTATTTTGTTGGCTTGTGATTTTGTACATTTTGTACGTTTGTGTTTAAAAATTTCAAAAGTCATAAAATTTTAAGTGTTGTAAAAGCTACTTATGGGTCATCCATATTTCAAAATTCTAGAATTAATAGTAACGGGCTGGGATTTAGCTCAGTTGGTAGAGCGCTGCGCTGCAGTCTCTGAGGTCCCGAGTTCAATTCCCAGCACTGCAAAAATGGGAGAAGGACCTGGCAATCCACTCCCAAGGCAATCCCGAAACAGTTAGCCATTGAAAACCCTGTGAGGGTCGCTATGAGTCGGCTACCAACTCGACAGCACCTAACAACAACAACAACAACAGAATTAATAGTAGCTTTCACTTTGAATTAAGCTCTTTTTCATGTTCACTGTTTTCAGCCTCTTATTCACACTTTGTTTGGATGCACAAGAATGTTATCACATTCTTTTCCCATGGAAATGACATAGATTCTGCTAATTTAACACTTTCACTTCAGAGAAAGAGTTTTGATGACTGAAAGAGGACTATTATATCCTTAAAAAATTGATCACAAACAGATATGTCCAAAGATACGCTGGCTGTATGAAATATGATATGCTTGAAATGATAAAGAATAGCTTTGGAATCCATCCCTCTTTCATCCTTACTAACCACTAAGAAAATATTATATTAAAATGTATACTTTTGCAAGCTGGGCATGGTGCATGCCTGTAATTCCAGCACTCTGGAGGCTGAGGCAGGAGGATGGATGCAAGGTCAAGGCCAGACTGTTCTACAAAGCAAGTTCCAGGTCAGACTGAACTATACAGGGAGACCCTGTCTCAAAAAACTAAAAAGAAAAGTATTCTTTTTCAAACTATGGAAGCTGCATCCAATAAAACTATCATGCTTCCCACATCACAAACTTTTCTTTAGCAATGCACAGAAATATCACAAAGACAAGACAAATATGTACACAGTGAAATAAAAAATACTGTGAATGTTTAAATAAAAAACTTATTACAGTAAAAGACACATTGCCATTAATCCCCCTCAAATTGAATACACTTATCTCATTGTTCTTGCCTCTTTCTGAAGCAGTTCTGGAAGTCCTCTTTCATGAGTGTCTTTTGTTTCATCCCCCATCATGACAATATCCCATGTCACACATCGTTTCTGGAACAACAATTTCTATCAAATGAAAACATGACCGTGTGTCCTCATCTACCTTATTCACTGGTTCTGGTACCCTTTGGCTTCTTTTTCTTCCCCAGAAAACAGAAACATTCCCCAGAAAAGTAAACATTTGGAATTGATTCAGGACACTGAGGCAGCCATGGCAGCACAACTAAAGACACTTAGGAAAGAGGACTTCCAGAACTGCTTCCACAAGTGGCAAGAGTGACGGAATAAGTGTGTTCCAAGCCAGGGGGAGGGTTCTGAGGAGGACTAATGGCAATGTGTCTTTTACTGTGAAAGTTTTTATAAAATAACATTCATCATGTCTTTTAAACATACCTCATAAGCTTCATTTGACTAATTCTAAGCTCAAAACTCCTTATTTTTTAACTTCTGTAAATTTTAACTACCTGATTTTGAATTAATGCTTAAGTATGGTGAACAGTAGGCTAATTAATAGATTATATAAGTTTACATAAATGGGAGAAGGACATGGCAACCCACTCCCAAGGCAATCCCAAAAGAGTCAGCCATTAAAAACCCTATAAGGGTTGCTGTGAGTTGGACTTGACTTGATGGCACCTAACAACAACAACAACAACATAAGTTTATAAGTGGCTCATGAGAGGCACTTAACTTGTTTAATTAGGGAAAGAATCCATGTTTCAGTTTTGTTGTTTGCTGTTAGGAGCTGTGGAGTCAGATCTGACACATAGTGACCCTAGTACAGCAGAGTGAAGCACTATCCAGCACTGTGCTATGCACATGATATTTTTATGTTTGAGTGTGTTGTTGTGGCCAGTAGGTTTCTTCTCATTTGGAGTCATGCCACATCAATAAAAGGAGGTCATTCCCATAATTAAAGTCAACTCTACTCTGAGGAAAACCCTATGAGGGTTACCATGGATCAGACCCGACTTGACAGCACCTGACATCTAACAACACAAAACAAAAACTACTTTGAGGCAACTCTTCCCCAGTCATTTCTTGAATGCTTTCCAGCATGGAGGGGACCATTTTATGGCACTATATTTGACAGTGCTTCTCTGTGTTCATAAAGTTTTTAATGGCTGATTGTTTTAGGAGTGGGCTGCCAGATACTTCTCCCTAGTCTGTCTTAGTCTGGAAGCTCAGCTGAAACCTGTCCAACATGGGTGGCCCTGCTGGTATCTGAAATTCTGGTGGCATAGCTTTCAGCATCATATCAATGTGCAAAGCCCCCACAGCACAACAAGCTGACAGACAGGGGTGTTTAAGTTTTGGGCAGCATTAAATGAAAAATAGTGAGGTAGTTAGAAACAATTAGCTCTTCTCTCTCTTGAGAAGTCCACGTCCACATCTTTGACATACACTATGATTCTTTGGTTAAGCATTTCTTTTGCTCTCTGAGTGTTCATGCTTAAATCCAAAGTGTTCCATCACTTATCGCTTTCACTTTGTACCTACCTCCCACCCCCAAAACCCCAGTCATTTTCTAAAACAAATTTTTGAGAAAGTTTAATAGATAATTGCTTAGATTCTCAAGTGCTGGAATGTCTTTTGGATATTTAGAATTTTCCTGAGTCCAGACTTATTTCCTTTCATTTGGCCTGGATTAGTGAGGTTTTATGCTCCATTAAGCCCTGGGATTTAGCTCAGTTGGTAGAGCACCGTTCTGCAGTCTCTGAAGTCCCGGGTTTGATTCTCAGCACTGCAAAAATGGGAGAAGGATGTAGCATTCTTCTCCTGAGGCAATCCCTAAACAATCAGCCATGGAAAACCCTATGAGGGTCACTATTAGTTGGACATGACTCAATGGCACCTAACAACAATGTGCTGCATTACATATTTCTGAAAATTGAGTTTTTTGTTTATTGATGTGGAGAATATTGAGACATGTTATTGCTAGACCAGTGGCTCAGGAATCATCAGGAAGACCATCAGAGATGGGAAGGTATTAGATGATATTCTTGAATGATCTTTATGGGAGGCTATATATGAGAGATTTCCTGAATAAAGATGCAATCTTTTCATTGGTTAAATATGCTAAAACTTTTTCTTGGAATCAGCCAGATGCTGAGATAGCTCTTCACCCAGCTTATGTTAATTAGTAGTGATAACACGGACTGGCATTGACAAATTTGACATTGTATCATGCATTCTGAAGATTGGATGGAAAAATTTCTCTGAAATATCATGAGCCAGTAATGGACAATGTGAATCATGGAACTCACTGTGTTTCCCACTATGGTTAGACACAGGAATCTCACAACTGAATTTGAGCTCACTTCTTACTCAAGACTATCCCACTGTGAGTGAAACACTTGTGGATTCATTTTGCCTTTCATATCCTTATTTTTTCTCTTTGTCATCTTACTTCATATACCTTGTTTTGCTGAATTATACTTATTTTTATACTACTTAAAATCTTCTTTGAAACATGATGACTTATAAGCAAATAAATATTGGGCAAGGCTAAATTCACAAGGATCGAATAATCTACTCAAAGTTATAAGCTATTAATTTGCAGAGTTGGTATTTAAACTTAGATGTGTTGTTGTTGTTAGGTGCCGTCAAGTCGGTATCCGACTCGTAGCGACCCTCATAGGGTTTTCAGTGGCCAACTGTTTTGGGATTGCCTTAGGGAGTGGATTGCCAGGCTCTTCTCTCATTTTTGCGGTGCTGGGAATTGAATTTGGGACCTCAGAGACTGCAGAGTAGTGCTCTACCAACTGAGCTAAATCCCTGCCCCAAACTTAGATGTAGTACTGTCTTAACTTTTTTCTTCTTCAATTTCTGTAGGTTACCATCTAGTCTTTGCTCACGTATAATTTCCTATAGTTGTAATTTTACATAAAGGCATCTTTATCCATTTGTTTGTACAAGCTGAGAATCCTTTATTCCACCTCTCCCCTCACATCCTTTCTCCAGGCCTTTGCTCAACTGAAGAGGTCATCACTACTATTGATCCTACGTCTGTACCTCCCTCTATCTCCACTGCCTTGGATGTATAATTATAATTCGAGTTCACCATTTCCAGGATGATTAGAATTCCCTATGCACTAATTAGTCTCCTTACTTTAGACCAAATTTTCTCCAAGTTATTTTTCACACTACTGTAAATAATCCTAAAAGACAAATCTTCTCATGTCACATCCCCTTAAAATCCAATAATGGGTTTTACAGCTACACAGGAAAAAAGTCAAAATTTCATGTTCCAAAGCAAATAAGAGTAGGATCTAGCCCATGATTACCTTTCCAGTTTCATCTCCCACCACTTCCTACATTCATTTTAATTTTAGTTATCCACTACCCTAAAGTTGGCCTGCAGCTATACCACTATAGAGTCTGATCCCACCAGCAAGGTTGGGCCTGGCTAGTACTTGGATGGGAGACCGCATGGGAATCCCAGGTGCTGTAGGCTTGGGAGAAGGACCTGGCAACCCCCATAACACTCCCCAAAACAATCTTCCATTGAAAACCCCATGAGTAGCAGAGAAGCACTGACAATAGTGTTTCGTGCATTGTACATGGAGTCCCTATGAGTCAGACACAGACTCGACAGCACCTAGCAAGCAAGCAAGTACCCTAAACATTAGGGGTCACATACATTCTTTTATGCTTAGGCCTTCATGATGGGGTTTTTTTTTTTTTTTTGGTAGTACTGAAAATTTCTACTTATACTTGAAGACTCAGTAAAAATATCACTTTCTCTGTAAAACTTTCCTCATCTCCTCCTCTGACTATCCCTGACACCTTAAGCTAACCACTTCCTTTTCTTTGCTCCTATAATATCTTACACATATCTCCACTAGTGCTCTTATGTTTTTCAACCTTACTTTTGCATTGAAGCAAAAGGAGCAAAAACCTAACTGAAGATCAGTCGTTGGCTTACCCTTCCAGGGTGAGAAGTGTGGCTATAGTCCCTCTGTCTGTCATTGTTCTGGTGTCACCATCAGCAGTTTCAGGCCAGCCCAACTATGCTTTCACTTCTGAGATGACAGCTCCCTATTCTCAAACCAATCAGCTAGAGACTTTTAGGTTTTTCAAAACTACAGTTGTTTCCAGTCTTTCTGCATCTCACATTAATTTTCCTGAATCAATACTGGCTCTGTATAGGTTGTCATGTGCCTAGAATTAGCCCTGAGTTTTATGGGGTTGCCACAAAAGGGGCTACCTGCAGTTTGCCATGTACTTATTTGCCATGTCCTTTTAAGGCTCCTCTCAGGATACCCTTTGCTAGGCTGTGGACATCATTTGGGTCCTTCCTGTGTGGTATTTATCCTTTAGCCCAAAATATCTAGTACAATTCTGGGCATATCATTAATGCTTAAATGAGTATTTATCCAATGAATTAAACATATATATTTCTCTATATATATTCATAATTTTAATTTTAGTATTTTGATAATATACAATTTTGTTGCTTTAGTGTAACTGGCATGCTTAATAACTAGGAATTTTCTGTGCAAATATAATGGTCTAATGAATATCATTATGATGTGTGTGTGTGCATGTGCGTGTGTGTTTACTGTGTTGAACTGTCTCTAGGTTAAAGCAACCCAGCAGCATCTGAGATTAAAAGTTAAATGTGGTCCATGAGATTGAAAGTGAATTTCCTATTAATATACCCAGGTACTAGTACCAATTGGATATTAGAAGATTTAATGCTAGCTCTAAATCTTAATAGTATTATTCAGAAATAATGTTATAAATTTTTAGAAAGTTAGTCTATAGGTCAGATATGTAATAAAGCTAGAGTTCTAAGAAGAGAGATATAAAAGATAGTGATACTAAATGATCATCCTTTAATAGTAACTTCTAAGGCTTAACTTTTAAGTGTCTCTCATTTTTCTTTTTGTACTATTCTTTTATTGATGGTACATTTACACATGAATGTGAAATTAAGCTGTAAATTTTTTGAAATTATGTACTACCAAATCTTTCTCCTGGTGCCTAGTACTTAAGAAGTGTTCAGTAATTATTTGTTGAGTGAAAATATGAATGAACTTTAAGACACAGTTCTTTTAAAATTATGCAAGTGAGTAGAATAGAGTGCTGGTACTGGCCAGTGAGCTGAAACCAACAGATGTAGGTTAGAGACAGTATCAAGTCTTCCTGTAAGGGGAAGCATTTCCAGACCATGCCTGCATAATCTATGACATGAATGTATTTCTGGATAATCAAAATTACTATTGTCTTTGTTATTTCATCAAAGTTTCAAATAGGCAACTGTTCCTCTCATCCAAAGTTTCTTTTTATATTGTACTGTAAAAGTTGGTTCCATGATCTACAAGGAGTAAGTAACTTCTGGGTCAAGACCTTTGAGATGCTTTTGAAACACTGAAATATGGTACAATTTGGACAGGAAACGTTTTTGATTTAAAAATATAGGTGATGGGATGGGAGGTATGTGAGTGAAGTATGAAAGGCTCCCCTTTTCCAAGGGATAAATGGCTTTTCCATATTTGGAATCTTTGAATCTCATTACTCTAGAATCCTGAAACACCTAAAGATTTTTTTCTTCCCTCCACCTCCCTCCATCTCCTTTCTTTTCTACCTCCCTTCCTTTCTTTTTATTAGTAATTTTTAATGAACAACTTAATGGGGCTCATTATGACATTTCCACATATGCATTTCAGTGCACATTGTTCACATTCATTTCCCCCTTACCCTCTCATGACCCTCCTCCCCGTTCTGTCCCTCCCCACCAGGGGTCTCCTTTCTACTTGCATTTCCTTTTTGTGAGTATATCTATCTATATATGTACATCTTGATTTTGCCATAAAGGCAACATACATGATTTTTTTCTTTTCTCCCATTACCCTTTCTTCTTGCCCCCTCCTCCTATTCTTTAGACCATTGTCTTTCCCTACTTGGGTCCTGTCTGCTTTCATGATCTGTTTTAATAATCAATGTTTGTTGAAGTCTAACATCCGCATATGAAAGAAAACATGTGATGTTTACCTTTCTGGGTCTGGCTTAGTTCACTTAAAATGGTGATCTCTAGTCCCATCAATTTTCCAGCAAATGCCATAATTTTGTCCTTCTTGAGGGCTGAATAAAACCCCATGGTGTATATATACTACAATTTTTGTATCCACTCATCTGATGATGGATACTTAGTTTGATTCCATATCTTGGCTATTGTGAATAATGCCATAATAAATATGGATGAGTAGATATCTCTATGGTGTATTGACTTATATTCCTTCAGATATATACCCAGGAGTGGGATAGCTGGGTCATATGGCAGTTCTATTTTTAGTGTTTTTTTTTTAAGTGCCTCCACACTGATTTCCATAGTGATTGCACCAACCTGCATTCCCACCAGTTGTGTATAAGAGTTCCTTTCTCCTTGCATCCTGGCCAACAGTTTTTGTTGTTTTGTTGATGGTGGCCATTCTGACTGGAGTGAGATGATAATCTCATTGTAGTTTTGATTTGCATTTTCCTGATGCCTAAATATGTTGAGTATTTTTTCATATGATTGTTGACCATTTGTATATCTTCTTTTGAGAAGTCTCTGTTCAGTTCTTTTGCCCATTGTTTGATTGGATACTTTGCTTTTTTGGTGTTTAATTTTCTGAGCTCTTTATATAGTATAGACATTAATCCCCTTACTGATGTATGGCTAGCAAAGATTTTCTCCCATTCTGTAGATTGTCTCTTCAGTCTGATAATTATGTCTTTTGCTGTGCAAAAGCTTTTAATTTAATGCAATCTCATTTTTCAATCCTTGGTATTGTTTCCTGTGCTTTTGGGGTGCTATTCAGAGTGTCCTTGCCTATGCTTATGTCTTGAGGTGTTTTCCCTGTTTTCCTCTAGCAGTTTCAAAGTTTCAGGTTTTACATTAAGGTCTTTGATGCATTTTGAACTGATTTTTGTACAAGGTGAGAGACAGGGATCTAATTTCAGTCTTCTGCATGAGGATCTCCAGTTCTCCTAGCATCATTTTTTGAAAAGGGTATCTTTTCTCCAACTTATATTTTTGGCAACTTTGTAAAATATCAGGTGGCTATAGCTGCGTGGGTTTATTTCTGGATCCTCTATTCTGTGCCTTTGGTCTACATGTCTGTTTTTGTGCCAGTATCATGCAGTTTTTGTTACCATAGCTTTGTTGTGTAATTTGAAATCAGGAATTGTGATGCCCCCTGCATTGTTCTTTCTGCTCAGGATCACTTAGTGATTCAGGATCTTTTGTGCTTCCAAATGAATATTTGGATTGTTTTCTCTATTTCTGTGAAGAAAGTCATTGAGATTTTGATGGGGGTTGCATTAAATCTATAGATTGCTTTTGGTAATATAACCATTTTCACAATATTAATTCTTCTAATCCATGTGCATGGGGGATCTGTCCACCTTCTGATGTCTTCTTCAATCTCTTTCTTTAGTGTCTTAAAGTTTTCATTGTAGAGATCTTTCACCTCCTTGGTTAGGTTTATTCCCAGGTATTTTATGCTTTGAAGCTACTGTGAATGGGATTGTTTTCCTGGTTTCTTTTTCTACCTGTTTGTTATTGGTACAAAGAAAAGCTACTAGTTTTTGTATGTTAATTTTGTATCCTGCTAATTTGCCAGAAGTGTTCATCAGCTCTGAGAATTTTCTGGTGGAGTCTTTAGGGTCTTTTAAGTATAAGGTTAAGTATAAGGATAATTTGCCTTCTTCATTTCCTACTTGGATCCTTTTTATTTATTTCTCTTGTCTTATTTTTGTGGCTAATATTCCAATTTGTATGTTGAACTGCAGTGGAGACAATGGACAACTGTCTTGTTCCTGATTTTAGGGGAACTGCTTTAGGGTTTCTCCATTTAGTAATATTGGCAGTGGATTTTTCATATATTACCTTTATTATGTTGAGGTATGTTCCTTCAATTGCTGGTTTCTTCAAGGCTTTTATTAGAAAAGGGTGTTGAACTGTGTCAAACGCCTTTTCTGCAGCTATTGATAGGCTCATGTGGCTTGTGAGTCTATTTAGATGTTGTATTACATTTATTGTCTTGTCTGTGTTGAACCAGCCTTGCATCCCTGGGATGAAACAAACTTGACCAAAATATATGATCTTTTTAATACGTTGTTGAAGTTGATTTGCAAGTATTTTTTTTAAGGATTTTTGCCTCTGAGTTCATTAGGGATATTGGTCTGTAGTTTTCCTTTTTTGATTGTCCTTCTCTGGCTTTGCTATCAGGGTAATACTGCCTTCATAGAATGAGTGTGGTAGTGTTCTTTCTGTTTACATTTTGTGGAATAATTTGAGAAGCATTGGTGTTAATTTTTCTTTAAAGGTTTTATAGAATTCACCAGTGAGTCCATCTGTTCCTGGGCTTTTCTTTGTTGAGAAACTATTACTGCTTTGATCTCACTGCTCACTTTAGGTCTGTCTAAATTATTTATATCCTCTTGACTTAATTGTGGTAGGTCATATGTGTCCAGGAATTTACCCATCTCATCTAAGTTTTCCAGTTTTTAGAATACAATTTTTCACAGTATCCCTTAATGATTCTCTAGATTTCATTGAAATCTGTTGTAATGCTCCCCTTTTCATCTCTAATTTTCTTGATTTGAGTCTTCTCTCTATTTGCTTTGGTTAGCTTTGCTAAGAGTTTGTCCATGTCATTTATCTTTTCAAAGAATCTGCTCATTGTTTCAATTCTTTTTATCATTCTTTTAGTCTCCATTTTATTAATTTCTGCTCTGATCTTTATTATTTCTTTCTGTCTATGGTTTTGGGTTTTATTTGTTCTTCTTCTTCTTTTTTATTTTTTTTTCAGTACTTGGGGTGGAACCCAGGGCCTTGCGCTTGCATGCTTTGCAAGTGCTGTACCACTGAGCTGCACCCCCAGCCCATTTTTTTACTTTTTGAGACAGGGTCTTGCTAAATTACACAGACTGCCCCTAGTCTCGAACTTGCGATCCTCCTGCCTCTGCCTCCCGAGCTGCTGGGATTACAGGCATGCGCCACCACGCCTGGCCTTGTTCTTCTTTTTCTAAGAGCTTAAGGTGCATCAAGTTATTTGTCAGAGCCTGCTCTAATTTTTTTTCTTTTTTCTTTTTGGTCCTGGGGGTTGAACCCAGGGTCTTGCGCTTGCATGCTTTGCAAGTGCTGGACCACTGAGCTGCACCCCAGCCTCCTTTTTTTTTTTTACTTTGTTTGAGACAAGGTCTTGCTAAATTATGCAGACTGCCTCTTGGTCTCGAATTTGGGATTCTCCTGACTCTGCCTCCCGGGCCACGGGCCACTGGGATTAAAGGCGGGCGCCACTGCCCCTGGCCGAGTTTGCTCTAAATTTTTAAGTGTAGGTTCTCATCACCATAAATTTCCCTCTTGACACTGCCTTTGCTGTATCCCAAAGGTTCTGGTAGGTTGTATTTTCATTTTCATTTGATTCTAGGAATTTTTAAATTTCCTCTTTGACTTTTTCAAGTACCCACTAGTAATTTAATAGTGTATTATTCATTTTTGATGCATTTGTATAGTATCTGTAATTTCTCTTGCTGTTCATTTCTGGTTTTATTCCATTATGGTCTGATAAGATCCATAGAATTAGATTTTTCTGTATTTGTTAAGACCTGATTTATGGCCTAACATGTGATCTGTTTTAGAGAGAGTTCCATGGGCTGCTGAGAAGAATGTATATTCTGTAGCTTTTGGGTGGAATATTCTGTATATGTCTATTAAGTCCATTTGCTCTACTGTGGTGTTTAACTCTGAAGATTCTTTGTTGATTTTTTGTCTGGATGTTCTATCTCTCGATGAGAGTTGGGTATTGAAGTCATCTACTCTTATTGTACCTGGACCTAACTGTGCCTTTAAGTCCAGTAGTGTCTTTTTAATGAAGCTAGGTGCACTGATGTTTGACACACATATATTTACAATTATACCTTCTTGGTCAATTGTTTCTTTTATTAATATGTAGTGACCTTCTTTGTGTCTTCAGACTAATTTTAACTTGAAGTTTATTTTGTCTGATATAAGGATGGGTCCTCCTCCTTTTTTTTTTTTTTTGGCTTCTATTTGCTTGGTATATCAATTTCCATCCTCTCACTTTCAGTCTGTGGATGTCCTTGCCAGTGAAATGAGTTTCTTGCAGACAACAAATTGTTGAATATTATTTTTTAATCCAGTCAACTAATCTATGTTTTTCACTTGGAGAGTTATGGCCATTTATGTTTGGAGTTATTATTGAGAGGGATTTGCTGGTTGTTGGGTTCTGTATTTCCTGGTTGATTCCTAAACTATTCATTTTTTCTTTTTCTCTTATTTATTTTCTGGGTTTGCTGATTTTTTGAGTTAGACATGACTAATTCTTTCCTAGTTCTATTTAGTTGTGGCTTCTGATTCTGTCAGATCTCGGGAGCTAAGCAGGGTATAGCCTGGTAAGTACTTGGATGGGAGACCACCTGGGAGCACCAGATACTGTAGGCTTGGCAGAAGGATCCAGCAACCCACTGCCAAAAAGTAATTCGCCATTGAAAACCCAATGAATAGCAGAGAAGTACTGACAATAGTGTTTCACTTGTTCTATGTAGGGTCCCTATGAGTCTGATACCAACTGGACAGTACCACCTAAGAACAACAACATTTATTTTGTTCTCATGAAGTTTACTCTTTCCTGTGCTCTCATAGTGAAGGCTGTCTTTCTTCCTCCTGTGTGTGTAGGATTCTGTTAAGTATCTACTGCAGTGCTGGCTTGGTGGTTATGTTTTGCTTTAGTATGTGCTTATCGTGAAATGTCTCTATTTCTCCATCCATTTTAAGTAACAACTTTACTGGATATAATAATTTTGATTGGCAACTATTTAGGGTTTGTGCTGAGAGGTCTGACATAATTCTGATGGTTTTTCCTTTGTAAGTGACTTGGTGTCTTTCTCTTGCAGCTTTTAATATTGATTCTTTGTTCTGTAATCTTGATATTTTAATTATTATGTGTGACAGGAAGACTCTTTTTGGGTCATGTCTGTATGGTGTTCTAAATGCCTCTTGTGGTTGGATGTCCATTTCCTTCCCCAGATTTGGGAATTTTCTGCTATAATTTCACTAAATAAGTTTCCTATGCCTTTAATTTTCATCTCAGCTCCTTATTCTACCCCATATATTCTTAGGTTTGGTCTCTTGATCATGTCCCAAAGTTCTTAAAAATTGTGCACATGTTCTTTCAATTTTTTTTCTTTGTTGATATCTGAATGTAGAATTTCCTTAATCTTATGTTGTATCTCTGATATTCTATCTTCTGCTTCATCTATTCTACTGGTGACGTTTTCCAGTGTGTTTTTTATTTGGTTTATTGAGTTCTTCATTTCCAATATTTCTATTTTTTTTTCAAGATTTCAATTTCTTTGGTCAATTTCTCACCCATTTTGCTGACTTTGTCTTCTACATTGTTGACGTTCTGACCTAAGTCCTATATTGATTTACTTCATTCATTTGCTTATCTGTGTCCTCTTTGAAGCCATTGATAATTTTACAAATAAACTTTAAAATTTGTTGTCTGACATTTCCTCTGTTTTAGTATCTTTGGATTTAGTGGTTGAAGAATCGTGGTCTCTTCTCTTGGAGGAGAGGTATAGTCTTATTTTTTCATGTTTCTCATATTTCTGATTTGTGATTTGTGCACCCGTAGGGATATCACTTCTTGTTTTATTTGGGGATCTTCTTAGTGAGTGTTTTTTTCTTAGGATCACACTCTCCAGAGCCAGTCCCAGAAAGGAATACAAGCACTATAACAATTACAATACCTGACCAAACCAGATATAGAAGTGTATTTAAAATCACTTAGTGCCAACTGCTGCATCATCAATGCCCATATAACAGAGAGTGTAACTTTATAAAGTTACAGAATGTGTAGTTTGAAGGTGTAAGTAGCATTTGCCTAAAGTATGAAGAGAGGCAGAAAATGGGAGACAGGAGGATGCCTCAAGGGTGAAGTAAAAGAAAGGAAAAAGTCTAGAAAGGAAATGAATGTCTGAAAGAAGGAGGGAAGGGAGCTATAGATAAAAAAATGATTGCATGAAAAAGAAAATGATATATAAGCAGAATTAGGTAAATATAAACAGAGCAATAAGAAGTAGTGAGCCTGAAAGATTTAAAGTATAGTATATAGAAAAAGAGAGATACAGAAAAAGGCAGGAAGGCCGAAAAAGAGAAAAAAAAACTAAAGAAGAAAAAAAGGTAGAAATTACATTAGAAAAAAGAGAATTGAGGAAATTAAAATTAACAATGAAAAGATGATAAATATAAAACAAGAAGAAAAAAAATGACAAAAAAGAGGTGGATACCAAGTTGCTCCCCTAAAGCTCCAGTGCCTGTGGGAGCTGAGACAGGAGGATCTTGAGCTCCAGGCCAGAGGCAGCCTGTGCAATTCAATGTCTCTAATCAAAAATAAGAAAATGCAATCTTGTCTCCAATCAAAAATAAGAAAGTGACTTGGGATACTGTACCATGGCACTGCAATTACCCTAGTACAGCAGGAAGGAAAAAAAGATAAAAAAGCAAAAGCAAAACCAAAACAAACATACACACACCAAATCCCCAAAGAGAAGAATAGAATAAAAGAAGAAAAAATACTGGAGGAACTTCTTTCTGTGGCCTCTAATGTTGGAGTCTGTTAGTTGGAGGTGGTGGTCAGTTAAGGATGGAGTGTTATCATCTGACCGTGGCTCAGAATTGGTGGTCTTAGTCTATAGTCCCCCCTCAGGAGATGGAATCATCTCCTCTCCTTACCAAGTGGGGCTTGCTTCTGAACAACTTTCCCAAACCTTTTCCTGCCTGAACCTTTTCCAGTGTCAATGTCCTGTTTCTGTGCTAACTGTAATTACCCACTGCAAGTGTTTAGCACACTGGGGCTGTGACAGGTCACCTCCTAGGTTCTCTAGAGGTGATGATGATTTGTTTTCAGGCCATCTAGTTAGCTCAGTCTCACACAATAAGTTCTTTCCCAAATGGCACTGGTTAAAAGCCCTCTAAGACATGGACCATGGGAAAGAGAGTCACTTGTCCAATGCTGAGCCCCTCAGACAGTGAGAGAGCCACTGTCTCAGGAAGTCTCTGGAAGAGTTCCAGGGCTTCAAGAGCTGTGGGCTTATCCTGTGGGACAGAAGATCTGATAGCCAGGACTGTCTGGCTTACCTCTTTGCATGAGGGCTCCATTTCCACACCCCCATCACTGGAAGCCATGGCTGGAGATGTGCCCTGATCAGTTGTTCTGGCTGCTCAGCTCCCTTCTGCTATTTGGGACCAACCAACAGTCTCCTTTGTGGTTTCTGTGCTTCTCCAGACCCCTTTTCTGTGGAAAAGACTCCGTTTCTTCCAATTCTAACTCCTTTGTTTTACCATGTTACGCAGAGGCTGCCTTCAGTCCATCATCTCAAGTTGGCCTCCTTTCCTTTCTTCTTTTGTTATAATTATTCTCTGATTTGGGGTTCGTCTTTGTTAATAAAAGTAATTTATTGAAGATGATTACATTAAATAAACATTTCAGGTATGTAATACCAAGTATAATTTTAGAGATTGTTGGATGAATTTACATATTTGTTGTCAACCTTACTTCTTTCATTGAAATCAGGATAAAATATACCTTGAAAAAGTAATCTGATCTTCCAGCCTGTTTTATTTACCTTTGTTAGTTTAATAGTTCTATTTTATTAACATGATGGCAAAGGAAAGAAATAATGGAGGTGGTTCATTCCCTCTGCCATTTTCTGTTGCATTGTTAGCTTTCTTTCAAGATGTAAACACTTTATAAATATTAGCTCATTAATCTTCAAGTAGCAGGGGAAATGTGAAGATGTTATTTTTTACCATTTTTAAAGACATGAAAGTATAGACATTTTGTTGCTTACTATCAAATCACATCACTTAATGATGTTATTATAATTTTGAATGTCATTTTATGTTTTACAAGGTTGACCTATGAAGGAAATATTATTAAGATTGACATAAATTACAGCTTTCCTAGCTTTTAGTCTTAAGTATTTATCTACTTTATTGTTGTTGTTGTTGTTAGGTGCTGTCGAGTCGCTATCTGACTCATAGCGACCCTCATAGGGTTTTCAATGGCTGACTGTTTCGGGATTGCCTTGGGAGTGTATTGCCAGGTCCTTCTCCCATCTTTGGGGTGCTGGGAATTGAACTCGGGACTTCAGAGGCTGCAGCGCAGCTCTCCACCCACTGAGCTAAATCCCAGCCCATCTACTCTATAGGAGCAAAATAATATGAGATAGGGAAAATTCTATCTTTAATGTTGCTTTTCATTTGGAGATACTAACAATATTTGGATCTGGCTTAGCAGACTCTCATGCTGTATTTAAACATGTTCCTGTTTTCCCCTCCAAATATCATTTAGCAAAAGCTAATAGATTTCCATTTGTGATGTCAGTTTTTTAAATCTTCTTTAATACTGATTGTGAAATTCATATGACTTGGGCTTAGTAGAGTTTTTAAGTGATGCAACTTGAAATAGTCATCAATATCAAGTACTAAAGTAAAGCTCTAGGATAGCTATAAACCAGCTTTCTGAATAGCAAGCTATGATATGTATTTGAGTCGTCATTAGAGTCCTTACGACACTGAACCCTCAGGTTGCAAAATATTATCCATAAAATGTATTGTTACACACTTGGGAGTTGTTGTTATTGATGTTCTTTCTTTGGTTTAAGGCCAGACTTTAGTTTAGGAGGGTACTGGGAGAAAGGTTAGGCTCCCTGCTTAATTAGCTCAGTTGGGTTCCTCTAGTGCTAAGTTTCCAAGCCTATGCACTTTTGGCCTTTTTTTTTTTTTTTGCTGGTTTCTTTTTTGTTTGGTGGGGGACATGTTAGGGTGTTTAGCTGCCTCCTGACCTCTATATACTAAATGCTAGGCCCTCTTTAGTCATGACAAATGAGAATGTCTCCAGACACAGCCAAATGTCTTCTAGGAGGCACTTACACACATACACACACACACATCCACATCGATAATCACAGCTTGTTGTTGTTGTTGTTGTCAGTCATCCCTTAGGATTGTCTGAGTTTTATTGCTATTTTTAAAATATTTTTTTATTAGTAATTTTTTAAGTTAGTGTACAACTTAATGGTATAACCACTGCTTTAATGAAAGAGAGGAAAGAGACATGATGGTCTTTCTACCTCTCAACTTCTCCATGGAGTTACTATGAAACTCAAAAAAATTGGATTATACAATTTACTTGATTCCAAATTGAGTTTGCATTGGTTCATTAAGCATTTTATAAACTGTTAGCAAGGACTGTGCTAGGCCTAGGAAGTAGAGAGATGAATATGATCTGGCCCTTATTTTTAAGAGATTTTCTTTCCACTAAACAGAGGAAGTAATGCCTTAACAGTCCATTTCAATACAAAGCTGTTCCGTGCAACTGTACTCTGCACTCTACAAGGTGCAGTGGGACTGCAAAAGTGATACCTCCCCATTCACTTTCAGGGAAAGGTGTCAGAATTTCACTGAGAAGATGGTAACTACATTAGACTATTTCAGGTCACCAAAAAATTAAAAAAAAAATTAATCTCTTGACATCTGAAATATAGCATGTTGATACTGTATTGTTTGCCTATTTTGTTTTTAATTTTATATATACACAATTTCATATTATATTAGTAAGGGATTTCTAGAGAAACAAAATCAACAGGAAATAGGTAGATAGATAGGTAGATAGATTTTTATTGTAAGGGATTGGCTCAGGTGACTATGGAGACTGAGAAATTCTATGATTTGCTCTTTGTAAGCTAGACACTCAGGAAAGCTGGTGTTATAGTTCTAGTGTGATGAAGAAAACTGACATACCTCCTAGAAAACAGAACCAGGTATGGTGGCATACACCTGTAGTCCCAGTTACTTAGGAGGCTGAGGTAGGAGGATCACTTGACTCCAAGAGTTTGAGGCTGGTCTGGGCAACATAGCAAGACTCCATATGTTAAAAATCAAAACAGAAAGTTAGAGCAAATTCTTTCTTATTCTTCCTTTTTTGTTCTATTCAGGTCTCAAAAGGATCAGATGAAACCCACTCATATTTGACAGGGCCATCTGCTTTACTCAGTCTATAGATTTTAATATTAATTTCATTCAGAATCACCCTCATAGACACACTCTAATAACATTTAACCAAATACCCGGGCACCCTGTGGCCTGGTCAAGTTGACCCATAAAGTGAATAATCACAGATATTGTTTCTCTTATGCTATGGCTGTCAAAGTGTCATCCTTGGATAAGCAACATCAGTATCACCTGGGAACTTGTTAGAGATGCAAATTCTTGGGCTCTACCTCAGACCTACAGAGTTAGAAACTTGGGAGGCAGAGCCCAGCAATCTGTCTTTTTACAAGTCTATTATTAGAATCTTACTGACGTTTGATAATTTACTTTTTAATTCTTAAATGTGTTGTATAAAATAATTTTATGAATAAATGTGTATAAAATAATGTTTTACATATCTATATATATTCAAGCATGTGCTAATTGCCTTTATGTATTATCTCACTTGATCTTCATAGCAGCTCCTGAAGGGAGCTTAGTGGCTCTGAGCCCTGAGTAAGCTTCCAATTATCCATGAAACTTCAAGGCAATTGTCTAGGCCTTGTTTCAGAACTACTGAATGAGAAACTACAGGGTTTCTGAAATGTGCTATGATTGAGAAACACTGAAGTAGGTATTCTTATTTGTATATTTTGTATACATGAATATTGAGGCATAGAGAGGATACGTAATTTGACTGGAGGTTCTGACATACGGTGAGGCTGAGCAAGTATTTCATTGATTTGTTTATTTGGCAAATACTTATTGACAATGAATGATTATTGAGTTTGTCTGAAATCAAGGACTGTGCTCCTTATCATTCACATAAATTCTATTTATGTGATCTACCAAAACCAAATGTTTTATTAAGTAGAAATAAAGGTAACATTTGCAAAATGATTTACAGTTCCTTCATAAAGTATAATGACCTTGAAATGTTGTTGTTGTTGTTGTTGTTAAGGACTGTCAAGTTGAGTCCAACTTATAACAACCCTATATACAACAGAACCAGACACATCCTGACACTGCACTATGCCTGGCACTATGTTAAGTGCTTCTCTGGTATTCATAGGGTTTTCAATGGCTGATTGTTTTGGGATTGTTTGTGGAGTGGATTGCCACATCCTTCTCCCATTTTTTGTGGTGTTGGGGATTGAACCCAGGGCCTTGGAGAGTGCAGAGCAGTGCTTTACCAACTGAGCTAAATCCCAGCCCCTGATTTTTGTTTTAAAAGCTAGGAAACCAAGGCAAAATAAAATTAAGTAGTTTGCCTGAAATGACACAGCCAGTAAGTACCGGGGTAAAAGTGAAACTGGGCTGACTCTGGATTTCAATTTTTTCTCACTGTGACTTAATTGCATATTTAGGTATAAAATTAGAATGCAGAAGGTAAACTATATAACATGTTCAGGATTACTTACCTTCCTTTATCATTGAATTTACTTAGAAATTATAAAAATAAAAATTAGCAAAACTCCCAAACAACAACAACAACAACAACAACAACAACAAAACAACCAACAAAAGAGAATACCAAATACAGTATTTATGTTTGGATTTTATTTTTATGATTAATCCATCTTCCAAGTATGAGGACTTTCATCTTTCTAACTAGTTGGTAGACACTCGACAATGTCCTAAGTCTTTGTTAATTAAAAATACATTTATCAATTTATGATGAAAGGGTTTTTATATTCTAGTGTGATGATGGTACCTGGATTAGGTTGCTAGTGTGGTGACTGAATTTAGTGAGGTGATTAATTTATTCACATCAGGAGGAATGCAATTAGGATGATGCTGCACTATTCTTGCTGTCACCACCCTTTTAATTACTTTTGCCTTATGTTCTTTCCACATGGGCTAGATCACAAAAGCTGGAAAGGACAGTTTATTCTAAAGGGACAGAGCAATGTAGGGTAAAGTGCTTAGTTTGGATTTCTCCTCTTCTGGTCTTTGGGTAGCAATTCAGAAAGACAAATTCTTATTTGAGGCACTTTATTTAAATGGAACTTGAGACCTGTAAGAACATGTGGAAAGGGAGTTGCCTGCCAGTTTAGGATTTGAAACCATAAAGCTTAGGACAGTGGGTGACAATTTCCTGCACACTCTAAAGAGAGGTGCAGACCTGGTACCACAAGAATTATTGCAAGTTGGCCAGACCACCAATCCTGTCATCCAACTCTGGTCTGTTCAGAAGAAAGAGCCATTAAAAATGCTTTGAAGAGAATTCATAGGAGTAGAGAGGATCATGTGTTTGTTTCCTTTTTTCTCCTTACAGGGAGGGAAGCTTGCAGTTTTACCACTGTGGCTCTCCATCTCGTCAGATCTCCAAAGCAAAGGAGGGTCAGGCCTAGTTAGTATACTTGGATGGGAGACCACCTGGGAAAACCAGGTGCTGTAGGCTTGGGAGAAGGACCTGGCAACATACTTCCCCCTATGAATAGCAAAGAAGCACTTATATAGTGCCAGGCATTGCACAGTGTCGAGTAGTGTTTCGTCTGCTATACATAGGGTCGCTATGAGTCGGGACCTGACTTGATGGCAACTAACAACAACAACAACAGGGAGGGAAGGGTGATTCTTCCCTTCTTCCCAAGTCAAGTGTTGGGAAACCAAAGTGCTTATAAAGGTTGGATTTTCTATAAAATGTTGGAATGGAATGTCAGTCCCTGGCTGGATGTTTGCAAAATTGTAGAAATTAGAGGACATTCCTCAAGCCTCTTCCTGAGAAGAGAGTGATTTTTTAAAATTTATTTTTATTTTTTGTGGTAGTAGGGAGTTGAACCCAGGGTCTCATGCATGCTTTTGTAAGTGCTCTGCCACTGAGTTGCACTCCCAGCCTATTTTTACTTTATTTTCTTTTTAATTTTTGAGACTGGGTCTCACTGAGTTACACGCAAGCTGCCTTTGGCCTTGAACTTGTGATCCTCCTGCCTCTGCCTCTTGAGTTGTTGGGATTATAGGTGTTCTCCACCACGACTGGCTTGAGAATATTTTTTTGAGAGAAGCTGACATGTGGCCCTTCTAGAATTTGGAGCAATGTGTCATAATAACAGGGATCTGTTTCTTCTCTGAGGAAGACTAAGGATAGGAAGTAGAGCTGCCTTTGACTGCAGCACAAAGAGGAGGTAGTCAGCAGTTTGTTGTATTACACATTCATTTTAATTCCTGTGAGCCAAGATGACCCTACCCCCACACATCGGTCAGTTTGCCATACTGTGGGGGCTTGCGTGTTGTTATGAGGCTGAAAGCTATGCCATTGGTATCTCAGATACCAGCAGGGTTACCCATGGTGGAAAGGTTTCAGCTGAGCTTCCAGACTAAGACAGACTAGGAAGGAGGACGTGGCAGCCCACTCCGAAAACAACTAGCCATTGAAAACCCTATGAATAGCAGAGAAACATTGTCAGATATAGTGTCAGAAATTGAGCCCCCCAGGTTGGAAGGCACTCAAAAGATAACTGGAGAAGAGTTGCCTCCTCAAAGTAGAGTCTACCTTGATGATGGAAATGGAGTAAAGTCCCAAGGATCTCCATTTTCTAATGTGGCATGACTCAAAATGAGGAGAAATAACTGTAAACATCCATTAATAACCAGAACATGGAAAGTACGTAGTATAAATCCAGGAAAAATAGAGGTTATTAAAAGAGAACTGGAGTGTATAAACATTGACATTCTAGGCATCAGTGAACTAAAATGGACTGGCACGGGCCATTTTGAGTCAGATAATCATATTGGCTATGATGCTGGGAATGACAAACTAAAGAGAAATGGTGTTGCATTCATCATTAAAAAATACATATCAAGATCTATCCTGAAATAAAATGCTGTCAGTGATATAATAATATCCATAGGCCTATAAGGAAGGCCAGTTAATATGACTATTATTCAAATTTATCCACCCACTACTAAGGCCACAAATGATGATAGAGATTTCTACCAGCTTCTGCAATCTGAAATAGATCAAACATGCAATCAAGACATCCTGATAATTACTAGTAACTAGAATGCAAATGTTGGAAACCAAAAAGTAGGCTCAGTAGTCAGAAAATAGGGCCTTGATGACAGAAACGACGCTGGAGCTTGCATGATAGAATTTCATCACACCAATGACCTTTTCATTGCAAATACACTTTTTCACCAATATAAACAGCAACTGTATGCATGGACTTAACCAGATGGAACATACAGGAACAAAATTGACTACTTTGTGGAAAGAAATGATGGAAAAATTCCATATCAAATGTCAGAACAAGACCAGGTGCTGATTGTGGATCAGACCATAAACTGCTCAGAAGCAAATTCAAACTGAAATTGAAGAAATTTTGAACAAGTGTACAGAGAGCCAAGGTATAACCTTGACTATATCCCACCTGAGTTCAGAGACCACCTCAAGAACAGGTTTAATGCATTAGACACAAATGATAGAAGACCAGATGAGTTGTGGCATGACATCAAAGATACCATTCATGAGGAAAGCAAAAGGTTATTAAAAAGACAGGAAAAAAAAGAAAAAACCAAATTACATGTCAAAAAAGACTCTCAAACTGCCCTTGAACGTCGAGCAGCTAAAGCAAAAGGAAGACATAATGAAGTTAAAGAACTAAACAGAAGATTCCAAAAGGTAGCTTGAGAAGACAAAATCAAATATTTTAATGTCATATGCAAAGAGCTGGAGACAGAAAACCAAAAGAGAAGAACACACTGTTCTTCAAGGAATTGAAGAAAAAAATTCAAGCTTCAAGTGGCAATAGTGAAAGATTCTATAGGGAAAATATTAAATCATGCAGGAAACATCAAAAGAAGATGGAAGGAATGCACAGAGTTATTATACCAAAAAGAATTGGTGGATGACCAATTATTTCAAGAGGTTGCATATGATGAGGAACCAATAATATTGAAGGAGGAAGTAGAGGCTGCCTTGAAGGAATTGGAGAAACACAAGGATCTAGGAATTGATGGAGTACAAACAGAGGTGTTTCAACAAACAGATGCAGCACTGGAGGTGCTAACATGTTTATGCAAAAAGATTTGGAAAACAGCTACCTGGCCAACTGACTGGAAGAGAGCCATATGTGTGCCTACTCCCAAGAAAAAGGATCCAACTGAATGTGGAAACTACCAAACAATATCATTAATATCACATGCAAGCAAAATTTTACTAAAGATCTTTCAAAAGTGACTGCAGCAGTATGTACAGGGAACTGCCAGAAAATTAAGCCAGATTCAGAAGAGGGCAGGAAATCAGGGACATTATTGCTGATGCCAGCTGGATGTTAGCTGAAAGCAGAAAATATCAGAAAGATGTCTGTCTATGTTTTATTGACAATGCAAAGGCATTTGACTGTGTGGATCATAATAAATTATGGATAACACTGCAAAGAATGAGAATACCAGAGCACCTAATTGTACCCAAGAGGAATCTGTACATGGAGCAGGAGACAGTCATTCAAACAGAACAAAGAAACACTACTTGGTTTAAAGTCGAGAAAGGTGTGTGTCAGGGCTATATCCTTCCACTATATCTCTTCAATTTCTCTGCTGAGTGAATAATCCAAGAAGCTGGACTTTGTGAAGAAGAATGCGGCATCTGGATTGGAGGAAGGCTCATTAACAACCTGTGTTATGCAGATGACACAACTCTGCTTGCTGAAAATGAAGAAGATTTGAAATATTTACTGATGAAATCAAAGAACATAGCGTTCAGTATGGATTGTGGCTCAACATCAACAAAACAAAACTCCTTACAACTGGGTCAGTATGCCACTTCATGATAAATGGAGAAAAGATTGTCCATGATTTGGCTTTCTTGGTTCTACAATCAACACCTGTGGAAGCAGCAGTCAAGAAATCAAAAGATGCCTTGCTTTGGGAAAAGCTGTGGCAAAAGATCTCTTTAGAGTATTAAAAAGTAAAGATGTCACTTTGAAGATGAAGGTGCGCCTGACTCATGCCATGGTATTTTCAATTGCATCATGTGGTTGTGAAAGCTGGACATTGAACAAGGGAGACAGGAAAAGAACTGATGCTTTTGAATTATGGTGCTGGAGTGTCTGTTGAATGAACTGCCAAAAGAACCAACAGATCTGTCCTAGTAGAAGTGCAACTAGAGTGTTCCTTGGAAGCAAGGATGGCTAGAGTGGGTCTTACATATTTTGGACATATAGTCAGGAGAGACCAATCCCTGGAAAAAGGCAGGTTAGTGAAAAAAAGGAAAACCCTCCACTAGATGGATTGACACAGTGTCTGCAATAATGGCCTTAAACATAAATAAGATTGTGTACGTGGCACAAAATTGGGGAGAGGTTCGTTCTGCTGTACATAGGGTTGTTATTAGTCAGACCGGACTCCATGGTACCAAACAACAACAATAGGACCCTATGTAAAAAGGCTGCCTACTGAGCCAAAGCTGAAGGGCATTGTGATTTTAAGAGGTCAGGTGAAGAACTCCCTGTCCTTTGCAGGATCCTGTAAGATGAAGTAACTTGCTGAAATTTCCCAAGAACCCACAATGGTGCAGTGATTTCCAGTGACAGAGGGTATCTGTATTGGCAATTGTGAATTAAAAACAAGACCGTTTCCATCTCTGCCACCTCCTAGGATTCAGAAATGGAAAGGGCAAGGTTCAGGGTACATTGCAGAGGGAAGAAAGAAGCACAAAGCAACACAACAGAGTACCTCCCTGGGTCTTCCCACTGTTCCTCTCCCCACACCAGTAGTTGTCTCTGAGCTGGTGGGAGGGAAGAAGATCTGAATCAAATATTGAATTAATGCTTTGAGTTAGACAAGACAGAATGTTTTAATTCCCGATGGCAAAATTGTTATCATGGAAGGAAATCTGGAAGAGAGACTGTCAAGGGTAGAGCAGGGGACACCTGACAGCATGTTTGAAGGCAGTGATGGGAGAAAAATGAAGCTGTTTCCTGATTGCTACTGAGTCTAGCTCAGGCAAGAATGAATAATGAAGGACCATTTTCTTTTATAGACAAATTGTATGGAGAAGAGAAAGATGGAAGAGGATTCTGCTTTCTGAATTATAAACAATTTAGAGAATTATTATAATAGGAATGCTTATTTAGATAAGTTAAATTAGTTTCCATGATACCTTGAGGCATCCAAAATCTATATATTTTGAAAATACAGGGAGTGAGGAAGATAACTTTTTTTTTTTTTTTTATTAGAAATTTTTAATGTACATCATAATGTGATTCATTTTGACATGCTTTTCGTTGTGACAATTTTCATATATGCAATTTGATAAGCATTATTCATATAGGTAAATAGATTATGACCAAGAACAATTTGTCAGGTCTCATTATGGTCTTGTACATAACTAAGGACCAAATATCTTGGAATACTATCTACTTTTGCCACAACACCTCATCTTACCTACATCATTTTTATGAGTTATTATAGGAAAATTTTCATTATAATCCTGAAATTACATTCTCCATTGCTGACAAGGCAGCTTTTAAATTGTGGGTTCTAATAGTAGCATTAACTAGTTGGCATTTTTATTATTTTATGCCAGTGGACCAAAATGACTTAAGCCTTTTGAATAGAAGCCAGTTCATTTAGCTAGCTCCATGATTTTTAAAATTATTTATTTAAAAATATTTATTTATTTATTTATTGTACTTGGGGGTTGAACTTAAGGCCTTGCACATACAAGTGTTCCACCACTGAGCAGCACCTCTATCCCATTAAAATTATCTTTTTTGTTTGTTTGTTTGTTTTTTTAGTTTGGAGACAGGGACTTGCTAAATTAGGCGAGCTATTTCTGGCCTCAAACTTGCTATCCTCTTCCCTCAGCCTCCCAAATTGCTGGGAGTAGAAATGTGCCTGGAGCCATGATTATTTTTTTTTTTTTTGTGGTACTGGGATTGAACCCAGGTCCTAGTGCTTGCATGCTCTGCAAGTGCTGAACCACTGAGCTGCACCCCCAGCCCATTTTTTTTTTTTTTTTAACTTTTTGAGACAGGGTCTCGCTAAGTGATGCAGACTACCTCTGGTCTCGAACTTGCGATCATGATGCCTCCATCTCCCAAACCACTGGGATTACAGGTGTGCGTCACATCACTGAGTGATCCATGATTTTTTTTTAAAGAAAAGACACAACATTGAACAATTTTGATAGACTTTATGATCACTTTTTAGACAAGGAGCATTGATTTTTAAAACTTTTTTATTTATTCATTTATTTTTTGTGGTACCGGGAGGTTGAACTCAGGGTTTTGTGCGTACTTTGCAAGTGCCCTACCACTGAGCTGCACCCAAAGTTCCTTTTGTGTTTTTTATCTTGAGGCGTTCTTGCTAACTTATTCAGGCTGCTTCTGGCCTCCCAAGTTGCAATCCTTCTGCCTCCCATTCTCCCGTCACTACCTGCAGAGTGGATTACAGGCTTTTGCTACTGTGCCTGGCTTTTTGATCTTTTAAAAAATCTTGTTGGTAGCCAGGTGTGGTGGCACATGCCTGTAATCCCAGCGGCTTGGGAGGCGGAGGCAGGAGGATCGCAGTTTGGAGACCAGAGGCAGTCTGTGTAATTTAGCGAGATCCTGTCTCAAAAAGTAAAAAAAAAATGGGCTGGGTGTACAGTTCAGTGGTCCAGCACTTGAGAAGCATGCAAGTGCGAGGCCCTGGGTTCAATCCCCAGTACCACAAAAAACAAACAAACAAACAAAAAACCTTGTTGGTGCAGTGTAATATAAATACTAGGCACTCCAACCACAGCTCCTCCAATTTCTTTTTTAAGCTTTTGTCTACTAATGCTAATGTTTCTTAATTCTCTTTTGGTAATAAAAGGATTAAATCATTGGAGTCATTAGATATTGAATTTGACTATTTTCATTGACCTTCAGGAGCTGGCATGTTTTACTTTTAAATTGACAAAATTGAAAAATACCATCTACTTAAAAAATCAATTTTCTTAGAATATTTCTAACTTTTTGATATGTGTTTATAGACAGCGTTTGTGGAAAATAAGTAAGCAAGAATGTAGATTTTCTTCCCCACAGGAGATAATCTTATCTTTTTGATTTTGGTTAAAAAAGTAAAAATGAGTTACTGGTACTAATTCATTATTCTCTTTGTTGTTGTTGTTGTTAGGTGCCGTCGAGTCGAGTCCGACTCATAGCGACCCTATGTACAGCAGATCGAAACACTTGCTGATTCTGTGCCAGGCAAACGATCTTATTTATGTTTAAGCCCATTGTTGCAGACACTGTGTCAATCCATCTGGTGGGCTTTGGAGTGTCCTGGCCCTTTCTGCTAATAGCTTGGTTATATAGTGCTTAGTTTATTTCTACATCTGAGCAAGGGGCTGTGGACCTTATGGTCAAGGCAACATAAGGAAATAATTATTTATACCCAACTCTCCATCTCCTTACTGTTTTAAACCAAACATACTGCAGGTTTTGCTCCTTAATGGCTAGGTTCATAAATTCTTCTAGTGTTCATAAATATTCTTTAAAGTATAATTTAGAATTCTGTTCTAAATTTTGTTTTTTGATTTTATTTTCTTATTGCTTCTTAAAATATTAGAAATTATAGCTGGAACCTAGATTTGCATTTTTAAAATTCTAGACATATAGGCATTTTTTAAATTGTTGTTATTTTGGGAAGTACCTAAATAAGACTCTGTGTTTTGGGTATTGTATCAGGGGAGAGCTGAGTACAACCATAGAGACGTACTTACTATATAGTTACCAGTTTTTGACTTGTGAAAAATATGTACATGAAAAATGCTATACTCACGACAAGCTGAATTGTTAAAAATATCCAGAAGTTTGACCTGAGATTTTAAAAGCTGACCATTTGTGTTACCTGCTGAATTACTCTTTGTGTGGTGTGTGTGTGTGTGTGTGTGTGTGTGTGTGTGTGTGTGTGTGTATAGATAGTAGGATTTTGGCTTTTCAAAATTTTCTTTCTTTGTTAAAGAAAGTCTGTCAAATCATCTCAGAATTATTCTTTTATATATTCTGCCCCCTTTAAAACTTATCTATTGAGAAACTATTTCATCTTCTGTCATTTCAAACGCTTTCTTAGGTCTTAACCCACTATCCGTGACTCATGACAAGAGGTGTAATTAGTAGGAAAGACATCTTTTAAATGCATTGGGTCCAGGAAGAAAGACTATTCATTTAGAATTCATGATCAAAAGGAATATATTAATGTGAGGAAGTGAGTGAAAGAGAATCCTTTTAAAAATTTTTGATCAGAAACCTAGAATTTATTCTTATTTTACAGCCTCTTACTTAAATTTATGTATTCTGGCCAACTCCAGCTGGTTCGTCAAGGCATTTTCTTTTATTCTGAATTACCTTCAGTTGTCATCCAAATGTAGCACTTTCCTGATTACCAACTCTTTTTCCTGGTGAATGATCATAGCTCAGATTCCATTTGATTTTCTGATGGAAATTCCTGCCTTCAGGAATTTAAACTGTGAGTTTTAATTTTTTAGTTTGAAATGAACACTTAAAACTGAAAGAGCTCCGTTTTTAATCAATATTACTACCACTGATTAGAATATTTAAATAGTATGTTCCATCTTAACCTGCAGCTGTAGCCCCATGGCATCCGATCCCATCAGACCTCGGAAGCTAAGCAGGGTCGGGCCTGGTTAGTACCTGGATGGGAGACCGCCTGGGAACACCAGAAGCTGTAGGCTTGGGAGAAGGACCTGGCAACCCCCTCCCAAAAATCAATCTGCCATTGAAAACCCTATGAACAGCAGAGAAGCACTGACAATAGTGTTTCCCGTGTTGTAGGTAGGGTCGCTATGAGTCGGATACCGACTCTGACGGCACCTAACAACAACAACATGTTCCATCTTAGCACATATGGTAGATTTTGTATGCTCATACTTCTACATTTCAAATGCTAAAATTTGGCAATGTAGATGAATTTTTAATTGACAAAATTTGTGTATATTGTGTATTACATGCTTTGATATATGTTGTTGTTGTTGTTGTTAGGTGCCGTCGAGTCGGTATCCGACTCATAGCGACCCTCATAGGGTTTTCAATGGCTGAGTGCTTCGGGATTGCCTTGGCAGTGGATTGCCAGGCCCTTCTCCCATTTTTGCGGTGCTGGGAATTGAACTAGGGGCCTCAGAGACTGCAGCGCTGCGCTCTACCCACTGAGCTAAATCCCAGCCCCTTTGATATATGTAGACATTGTAAAATAATTAAATCAAGCTAGATAACATATCCGTCACTGCACATGATTATCATTTTATGTGGTGACAATATTTAGCATATAATCTCTCAGCAATTTTCTGGTATATAATACATTATTATTAACTATACTCATCGTGCTATATAATAGATCACCAGGACTTATTCTTCCTGTACAAGTAAAACTTTGTACCTTCTGACCAACATCTCCCCAACCCCCAGCAGCTGACTATCACTATTCTACTCTCTGCTTCTATGAGTTTTACTTTTTTAGATTCCATAGATAACTGAAATTGGACAATAGTTATGTGTCTGTGTCTGTCTTATTTCACTTAACATAATATTCTTTAGATCAAATCACATCGCAAAGACAGGATTTCCTCTTTTGTTTTGTTTTTGTGGTACTGGGGCTTGAACCCAGGGCGTCTTGCCTGCATGTTTTGCAAGTGCTGGACCACTGAGCTGCACCCCCAGCCCGTTTTTTTTTTTTACTTTTTGAGACAGGGTCTCGCTAAATTACGCAGACTGCCTCTGGTCTGGAACTTGTGATCCTCCTGCCTCTGCCTCCTGAGCTGCTGGGATTGCAGGTGGGCGCCACCGCACCCAGCAGGATTTCCTCTTTTGAAAGGTTGGATACTTATTGATTCCATTGGGTGAAAATGTTTATATGCCACATTTTTATACTCCATGCCTCTGTCAATGGGCACTTGGCTAAGGTGGATGATGCTGCAATGAACATGGGAACATACACATCTCTTGGACATATTGACTTCCTTTTCTTTGGTTATATACCCAGTAAGGATTGCTGCATCATACAGTAGTTCTACTCCTGAAATACATACATATACATACACACACTCATATGTGTGTGTGTATATATGTATATGGACATATATGTATATATGTACACATACATATATACATATATAGGTCTATATACATATATATGTATATACATATATACATATACATGCATATATGTATGTACATACATACACACACATATATATGTACATATTTACATATACATACATATATATGTATATATATGTATACATACATATATACATATGGGGCTGGGATTTAGCTCAGTTGGTCCAGAGTCTCTGCAGTCTCTGAGGTCCGGAGTTCAATTCCCAGCACCTCAGAAATGGGAGAAGGACCTGGCAATCCACTCCCAAGGCAATCCCAAAATAGTCAGCCATTGAAAACCCTATGAGGGTTGCTATGAGTCGGATACTGACATGTATACATATATACATATATACATATATATGTATATGTGTATATATGTGTGTATATATATACATACATACACACACATATACACATACACACACACACACACTCAGGGGCTGAACTCAGGGCCTCGTGTGTGCTTTGTAAGTGCCCTACCACTGAGCTGCACCCTAGCTCCCTTTTTATTGTTTATCTTGACACAGGGTCTCACTAAATTACATGGGCTGCCTCTGGCCTCAAATGTTTAATTCTCTTGCCTCTGCCTCTGAGTTGCTTGGGTTATAGGAATGCACCACCACACCTGAACTACTCCTGACTTCTTGAGAAAGTTCTGTATTGTTTTCCATAATGCCTACATAGATTTACATTCCCACCAAGAGTATATAAGGGTTCCTTTTTCTCGATGTTCCACATGGTTTTAATTTGAATTTCTCTGATGGATAATGTTGTTGAGCCTATTTTCGTATACCTGCTGACCACTTATATGTCTTCTTTTGAGCAATGTCTATTCCTGGCCTTCAATTTTTAAACAGCCTTGTTTTCTTGCTATTTTGTTTGAGTTCTTTACATATTTTTCATATTAATCTCTTATCAGAATTATACTTTGCAGATATTTTCTCCTGTTCCACAGATGTCTTTTCACTCTGTGATTGTTTCTTTTGCTGTGAAGAAGTCTTTAAATTTGATGCATTTTTATTTGTCTGTTTTTGCTTTTGTTGTCTGTGCTTTTGGGCTTGCATATAAAAATTCTCTTTCCTGACCACAGGTGATTTTTTTCTTGTCAACTTAACTTGATGAATAAAATCGTATATAATATATATCTGTTATTGATTAGGCAGGAGAATGGGGAACTTGATAAAAGAATTTTTATTAGATGAAGATTGTTGTTGTTAGGGGCCATTGAATTGAGTCCGACACTGTATACAATAGAACGAAACACTGCCATGCCCCAAAGATTACTCAATATAAATTAATAATTGACTTAAGCAGAAATTATAATACAATAAAATGCATATGCCATTAAGACTATGCAGAACAATGAAGGTTTTAAAATAGTGTTTCAGAATAATTACTATCAACATCTGCTACTTTTGTGTCATAAAAACATAGTGGTGCCAATTAAAAGAGCACAGTTATGTTGGATTCCAAAGAACCACTTGAATATTGTTTTTACATTATGATCCATTTATGTATGAAATTTTTAAAAGGCAAAGAGAATGATAAAGGGAGAGAATGATATGCTAGATTTGTTTCAACTTTGAGTAATTTGTGCTTGACTGAAATTCTTTTAACTAATTATTTAAACTATTTAGCTCATAAATATAAAGAACTACAGAAAATGAATAGAGAACATGATACAAATTATAAGTAACTTACTTAGTATGTACCTAAGGAAAATGTACACAGAGATTGTTTAAAGAGTATAAAATATGTATTTAAAGGCTACTAAAACCTAGTTTTTAATATCATCCCTTAGGGAATGTCTTTGAAGCTTCATGGTCATGAGTGTTTAATGCTGGGATAATTGCATATTGAAAGCAAAATCAAAATATTAAAAAACAGTAAACTGTTTTGAAGCTAATACAATTTATGCTCAAAGTATATATTGGTAGGACTTTAAAAACTATAGGTAATTATGTAAAAAATACTGTATTCTGAGTAAACAGTTGCCAACACTTGCTGTATACTTAGTGTGTGTCACATATTTTTAAATCGTGGTACTTACTAACTTCTTGAATTAAATTATTTACTGAACATTATTGTATACTTAGTCTGTGTTGGATATTAGTTTAGGCTCTGGGGACTTATGTTGGAGTGTAAAGCAGAAAAATATCTCTGCTCTTAAAGAATTTATATTCTTATGGAAGAAGACACAATAAAACAAAGTTCTAAATTAATAAGTAAAACATGTGCATTATATAATGGCAAATTTTACGGGAGGGAATAAATGAGTAAGGGGAGAAAGGAAGTATGTCTGAATGTGAGAGTTCTTGTGTGTGTGTGTGTGTTTGAGACAAAGTCTCAGTGAAGCCCAGAATGGTCTGAAGTTGCAAACCTCCTGCCTCAGCCTCCCAAGTGCTGGGATTACAGGTGTGTGCCACCATGCCCAACTCCAACGTGAGGGTTCTTTAATAAAATTAAATAATTAATTAATTGACTTATTTTTGCAGTACTAGGGGGTTGAACCCAGGGCCTCGTGCATACTTTTTCAACCACTGTACCACTGAGCTGCGCCCCCAGGCTCTCTTTTATTTTTTATTTTGAGACAGGGTCTTACTAAATTATGCAAGCTTGCACTTCTTCTGCCTCAGCCTCCTCAGTTGCTGGGATTACAAGTTTGTCCACTGCACCTAGCTTTAATTTTAAAAAGTTTAGTCTGGGAAGACCTTGCTCAGGTTGTAACACTTGAGCAAAGACCTGAAAGAGGGGCTAAAAACACCAAGGCCCAGAAGGAGGGAACATGAAACATGCTTTGTGCACTTGTTCTGGGTTTAGCAGAGAAACCCAGAGCCAGGAGATTTAACAGGAGATCAGGTAAGGAGGGTGATAAAGGGCCTGATCATGTAGATGTGGGATTTTATTCTGAGAGAGATGCATAACTAATGAAGGGTTTGAGCAGAGAATTGACATAATCTGATTTATGCTCTGACAGGATTCCTTCAGCTGCTGTGTTGAGAACAGATTTTGGAGGGTAAGACTTAAAAGAAGAGGTCAGTTCAGAAGCTGTTGTAATAGTTCAAACAGTGATTATGGATTGAGACCAGAGTGATGGGGGGGGGGTGTAGTGTGATGAGAAGTGGTTGGATTCTGGATGTGTTTGGAAGACAAAACCAATAGGAGGTGGTGTCTGAGATAGAGGAGTCAATGACATGGAATGAACAAAGGGAAACCTGTCAAAGGAAAGGCAGAGACAGGGGAGATCAGGAATTCACTTTTTGGATGTTTTGAATTTGAGATACCCACTAGACATTTAACCTGTAGCCATAGCACTGTGGCATCTCAACCCCTCAGACCTCAGAAGCTAAGCAGGGGTGGGCCTGGTTAGTACTTGGATGGGAGACCTCCTGGGAACACCAGGTGCTGTAGGCTTGGGAGAAGGACCTGGCAATCTACTCTTAAAAAACAATCAGTCATTGAAAACCCTATGAGTAGCAGAGAAGCACTGACAATAGTGTTTTGCCTGTTGTGGGTAGAGTCATTAGGAGTCAGACACCGACTCCACAGCACTTAACAACATTAGACATTTAAGTAGAGATGAATCCCCACTGCAACTCCATGAGGCAGTTACTTGCGTTGTCCTGACTGTGTACTATAGAAAGGTTTGTTGTTGTTGTTGTTATTGTTGTTGTTAGGTGTCCTAGAGTCAGGGCCTGACTCAGCAACCATCAGAGTTTTCAATGGCTGATTGTTTCGGGATTGCCACATCTTTCTCCCATTTTTTAAGGTGCTGGGGATCAAACCTGGGTCCTCAGAGAGAGCAAGCAGAGCAGCACTCTACCAACTGAGCTAAACCCTAGTCCCATAAACACTATTGTCAGTGCTTCTCTACTATTGATAGAGTTTTCAATGGCTTATTGTTTTTGGGGAGTTGGTTGCTGGGTCATTCTCCTAAGCCTACTGCACCTGGTATTCCCAGGTGGTCTCCCATCCAAGTACTAACCAGGCTTTACCCTGCTTTGCTTCTGAGATCTGAGAGAATTGGATGCCACAGTGCTATGGCTGTGATAGAAAGATAGAAAGGTTAGCTTCTCTTTATTCAATCAGCGAGTAATAAAGGCAGTATTCAAATATAGGCTGTCTAACACCACAGCCCCTGCTGTTTAAAAACATATATTGTGAGGTCTACATCTAACGTACTTAGAAAGCTGTGTGGTGACATTGAATTGTGCAAAAATATAATATGGAAAAATATTACCACCCATCAGACCTAGGGTATGTAGTAGCTTAGATTAAAATGTTATTTTTTTAAAGAAACTTTTATAAAAACTTATTTTGCTCTCTGTGTTTCTCTGTGTCTCTCTATTATCTCTGTCTTCATTTTCATCTCTCTCCTCCTTTTCACTTTTATACTAGAGAAATAGGTTGGCAGAGTTTTCTGTACAATAAATGTCTAAATAGCTTGTGGTAACTGCTCACATTTTGGTTACTACAACATTTTTGGCACTGTGTGTACTGATGCCTCTTAGTTTCAGTCTCTCCAATGTCTTAGCCTCCAACAAGTTCCTGCCATTCTTGAATGCTTCTGAATGTTGATTGAGCTAACTTACTGATTTCCAGGTAGGCTATGGTTAATGGTATTGTTCAGGATTAGTGCATTCTTAGTGGTCCATTTTTGCCCAAGGTGGGTTTTTTTTTTCTTTCAGTACTGAGATTGAACTCAGGACCTTTCACATGCTAAGCAAGTGCTTTACTACTGAACTGCCCCCCTACCCCCCTTTAAATATTTTTATTTTGAGACAGGCTTTTGCTAAGTTAAGCAGGCTGCAGACTCATGATCCTTCTGTCTTACCCTTCCAAATTGCTGAGATTGCATACGTGCGCCATAACATCCAATTCAAGGTGTTTATAGTTAAATGGCAGTTCTGTCGGTTTTCTTTTGTCTATCTAGCCACACAAGTGCAACCCAGACAACTTGTATTGTGCACTGTATAACCAAGGAAAACAGATTGTTACAATTTAAATATACACCTTCTGTATTAACTTGTTGCTGTTGGGTGCTGTCAAGTTGGGTCTGACTCATAGTGACTCTTACAGGGTTTTCAATGGCTGATTGTTTCCGGATTGCTTGGGGGAGTGGATTGCCATGCTTCTCCATTTTTGTAGTGTTGGCATTGGGCTGATCCTGCAGGTTCTCAGAGAGTGCAGTGCAGCACTCTACCCACTGACCTAAACTCCAGGCCCTGCATTAAGTAGTATAGCATTAAAGTGTATTTCTATATATAACTTGTGCTAATAATTATGGGGGCTGGGATTTTGCTCAGTTGGTAGAGCGCTGCACTGCAGTCTCTGAGGTCCTGAGTTCAATTCCCAGCACCGCAAAAATGGGAGAAGGACCTGGCAATCCACTCCCAAGGCAATCCCGAAACAGTCAGCCATTGAAAACCCTATGAGGGTCGCTATGAGTTGGACACCGACTCGACGGCACCTAACAACAACAACAACAATAATTATGGAGTAAGAAAAGTTATTTTTTAAAGAATTGCATATGATCTGGCTAAGATTCCTACTAGTTTATAGGAAACGTTTTATATCTTGGCATGACATTCCTGGAAATACGTATTTGTAAATGAATGGCTGACATCCCATTAACTGTTCAGTAATACATTCACCAAATCAATACAAATACAGAGCATAGTCAATAATATGATTCATTTGTCACTTGGCAGTTGGTCCCATCAGAATAAGTCCATTATAAAAAGCTCAACTTTTTTCCTTTCTACATTGTACACTGTGCTACTCCATGAATAAACTAAAGCATTAAAGTCTAAACTCATTATATTTTATACTTACAAATAATAATTTATGGAGCTGGAAGTATTTAGTGAAACAATATAATTTGTGGAGGGAATTTAATATGCTGCATTGAAGCAATGTATGACTTAGAGTTAAGAAGGTTGATTAACTATGAAAACTATGGAGCATGGAGAAATTAAATTTTAGGAAAAGAAAATGATTTTTGGATTTTCTGCTTGTCTATTCTTTAGTTAGCATTTTAATGTGTTATATGTTCCCTCTGGAAAATAGGAGGGCCAGTGCCCCTCTTCACTAGATGCCTATTAGACAGACATGATTTGCACAGTTGTCCTACCCAAGCCTTCTTGCATTCTTCACTGCCCTTGTTTATTATCTCAGAAGAACTGTACTGCTGCCATTCCCTTACAGACCTAGCCAGCTCTTTGTTTACTCCTATTGTGAAGCGTGTTGCATATGAATGTTTATAAATGGATAATCAGTCTTTTCTGTATCATTTGTTGTTTAGTTTTCTTATATCACTTAGATTCTCATTGTTGTTTTTGTTGTTAGGTGCTGTTGAGTTGCGGTCCAACTCTTAGTAACCCTGTGTACAACAGACAAAATAGTATTGTTAGTGCTTCTCTGCTATTCATAGGGTTTTCAATGGCTTATTATTTTTGGGAGTGTGTTGCCTGGTCCTTCTCCCAAGCCTATAGCACCTGGTGTTCCCAGGCTGCAGGCTAGATTCCCATTATATGAGATTAATAATTCAGCTAATGGCTGGATGAAGGAGAGGACAAAGCTCTGTCTACATGAAGTGTGTTATATAGAATAAAAGTGGCATTGGGCTGATCCTGCAGTAATCAGGTATTAGATTATAAGGAGCTGGTGGGAATGAAGCTTAAAAAGAGGTGGGTTGTTGAGGTTTACTTACTCTGTGGTTTTGCCTAGGAGCCAGATCTGTATCTGCTTTTATTTTATTAAGCAGTTTGCTTTACCAGTTCTGTGGGGATATAGTTAAGTATCAGAAACATTTATTATTTTCAATATTTCACAAAGATTTATCTTCTCTTTAAAGCTGCATAAATTTCAAGTTACACTGAAGAAGAAAAGGTCTTGAGTTTAGTGACATAATAATTTATCATTAAGACATTCTTTCTTAAATCAGGTAGACCGCAGCCAAGTGGCACTACTTATATCATTTACTGAACAGTATCAACGTGTATTTTCTGTCTGGGCTTCCTGAAGATTAAATTACTCTAGTGGAGTCTACCTGCACAACTTTTGAAAATAGAATACAGAATATGAGGGAGACCTGACTTCTTAATAGGAGAAACTGTAAAGTGAACATTGAATTCTTGTCTTTTACTAACACAGTTAACTTCTAGGTACAATTCAAGGTGCTGATTTTGATGTGTTTCACTTTTTCACTTTTTATCTTTTTCTGAAAGCTACCTCAGGAAGCTTGCTCACCTGAGATCTAAATGAATTGAGACTTTTGCTGACAGTCTCCAGATTTTCCATTCCTTCTGATGCATTGGATGCACCACTGCATGGGGTGCATAATTATCTTTATCATAGATACTATATCCAGGTAGAAGATGCAAACATTATTTTTGAACCTCAGTGTACCCAAAACATTGCATGTATTTTTCAAAGCAACAAAACTCTCATAGGAAGAGGGTTTTTTTTTCTGATTACTGTACTTGAATTGTATTCCACATGAAATAAATTATTCTTGTGACAATTTGCTTGAGACTTATTTGAAGTTGTTTCTGTTTGTTTTGTAAAGTAAATATACATCAGTTTATGACAGTAGGGCTTACTTAGGGTGGAGTCACTCTTATGTACAGTCACTGTGACCTTTAGTAGTCAGAATTATATTCATCTATGGTTAAGCACATTCATTTTACATTATAATATTTTTATTGATTTATATGTTGATACTCAATTTCATTGAAATATTATGTTCATGTGGTAAACAGAATAGAAGAATTTATAACAACTAGAAGAATTTATAATAAAAAACCCACAATTCCCTGCCACATCTTTCCCTATCCCTAGAAGTGATGTGTGTATGTGTGTGTCTGTGTGTAGTCCTACCAGTGTGGCATCTGACCCCATCAGATCTTGGAAGCTAAGCAGGGTTGGGCCTGGTTAGTATTTGGATGGGAGACTGCCTGGGAACACCAGGCGCTTAGCTCAGGGCTTTGAGCATACTTGGCAAGTGCTATACGATTGCGGTGCAGCCCAGTCCCTTTTTAATATTTTTATCTTGAGACAGAGTCTTGTTAAGTTATGCAGGTTGCCCTGGCCTCTAACTTGTGATCCTCTTCCCTCAGACTCCGAAATCTCTGGAATTGTAGGCGTGTGTCACTATGCCCAGCTTATCTTCTTTTCACTCTAATATTTTCTAGTCTTCCAAGTCAAAAGGTAACATTCCCATTAATATGATCAGATAAATAGTATTTATGTGCAGAGGCAAGTACATTGTGTTATTATTACACTTCCTTCTCTATGTGTTTATGGAAGTTACACTTTCTTCTCTATGGGTTTAATGTAGCATTCTTACATTAGTATTCCTTCTCTATGCATTTAATTTTCTGCCATTCAGTGGACAATGTTCCTAGCTTCAAACTTGAAATAAACCATCTGTTGAAACACTCCAGTAACAGACTTTATCATATCCTTCCTTACCTTTTTCAGAGTTCTCAATCCATTCCATTCTCTTTTTTCCTGGAGACCTCCTTCCTGGAACATTGTATCTACTTGGCTCAGTCCATACTGTTTCTCCCTGAGACCTTCCAAAGCTGTCCTGAGACCTACTTTTACTGTCCCCTAGACAGTAGCCTGTTCCTTGAATTGTGTCTTTTCTTTGTAGCTTATATCATCAAGTTAACTTCCTAGGGAAAGTTATACAGAAAATAAAATGAATGAGATCTTGAAAAGCAGAAAAGTTTTGTTCTACTCTCATACTTTATACCACGCCATTAGGTGGGAAATTCTTTTTTTTTATTGGAAATTTTTAATGTACACCTTAATGTGATTCATTCTGACATGCTTTTCACTGTGACATTTCCATATGTGCATTTTGTTGTACATTATTCATATAGGTTCCCTCTTACCCTCTTGTGTGCCTCCTTCCCCCTTCCCACCCCCCCATCAAAGATTTCTCTACCATTTACTTGTCTTTTTATGGTAATATTTTTCTATATATCCTTGGGTTCCAGTTCTGTTTAAGATAGAAACTTTTTCTGTAGTGAACTTTCTTTGTACTTGTCAGGACTATTATATGCATTTTCTAGACCATCTATAATAATACCATTCTTAGCTTTTTTTCTTTTATTATGATCCAACCTTTGTATAGGATTTTTTCCTTCTTATAATTTTGATTCAGCTACCACATATGAGTGAGAACATGTGGTATTTTTCTGAGCTTGTGTTCGTTCACTTAAAATAATTTTCTCCAATTCCATCCATTTTGCTAATAATGGCATTAGGAAAATACAATTCTTGGTAGAAAGTCATTTGTTTTTAGAACTTTGAAGGCCTTGCTTTACTATTTCTAGCAATGAGTTTTTCTAATGAAAAATCTTATGCCAGACTATCTTTAATTCATTTGTTGTATAATTTTTTATTGGAAATTTTAAATGTACACTTATTGTGATTCATTCTGACATGCTTTTCATTGTGACATTTCCATATATGCATTTTGTTGTACATTACACAGATAAGTTCCCCCTTACCCTCTTGCTTTTTTAATCTCTGAAAGCTTTTTAAGATCTTTATCTTTGTATTTCAATTGAACTTATTTACTTGTTTACTTATTTATTTACTTTTATCCCTAAGATATTCTCTTGGTATTTATTTTTCCTAATTATTTCTTCTGGTGTATTCTTTCTTCCTTGAAAAAAATTAGTGAATTTGAGCATTCTTTATCCTGTGTTTCTTTATTCTATATTTTTTGGTATTTTCCCCTAATGTTCTATTTCCTGGGAGATTTCCCTGGTCTTATCTTCTAATACTTCTCTTGAATTATATATTTAAACTTGTTGTTGTTGTTAGGTGCTGTTGAAACGGTGTCTGCCTTAGAGTGACAGTAAGTACAACAGGTGAAACAGTATTGTCAGTGCTTCTCTGCTATTCATATGGTTTTCAATGTCGGGTTGATTTTGCGAGTGGGTTGCCGGGTGCTTCATCCAAGCCTACAGTATCTGGTGTTCCCAGGTGGTCTCCTATCCAAGTACTAACCAGGCCTGACCCTGCTTAGCTTCTGAGATCTAATGGGATCGGACTCCACAGTACTATGGCTGCAAGCCTATATTTAAAGTAAGAACACTTATTTACTACTGTTTCTTTTCATAATATTTTCTTGTTGTTTATAGACTCAACATTTTATGGCAATTCTTTCAGAATATTATTTTGAGATTTTTAGAAGTTCTCTGAAATGCCCTATATTATCATTTCTTCCTGTGAGGTCATTTTTTCTACTAGTTTACCTATATTATTCTCTTTAATAGTGCAGGCTTTAGTGAAATGCCTGGTAATTTTGCTGGGTTGCTCATCTGGAAAAATGAAAGTGACTAGCAGCTCTGGGCACATGAAAGAGTTTCCTGACTGGTGTTCTCTGCTTATTGGTTCATGGATGGGGCACTAAGCATCAAGCTTGGGATTTCTTGTTACTAGGCCAAGGAGGGCTCTAATCAGCACACGAGCACTCACTGGCTTACTTTTTCCTAGTATGAACAGAGAAGATAACTCAGGTTTTTTGTGCAGGGTTAAGTGTTTGGCTTCTGGCAGTCTTATTTACAGGGTTGGAAAAAGGCTTGTCTGTATACTGACTGTTCTATAAACTAGGGGTCAGCAATTGTTTTCTGGAAAACCTAGACAGTAAACATTTAGGCTTTGTGGATCGCATATTTTTTTTTCCTTAAAAACCAAACCGAACAAAAGAGTGTTGTGGGTCGGGGCTATAGCTCAGTAGTGGAACACTTGTCTTAGAATGAACAATACCCTCATTTCACTTCCTAGGAACCACAAAAACAAAACAAAACAAAACAAAAAACCAACAACAACTCCCCTTCCATGCTGTAAATACGTAAAAACTACAAAAGCAGATGGTGGGCTGCAGTTTCCCAACCCCTGTAAAGCAGATCTGTCATTAATCCCTATGTCTTTAGCTTCATATTTCACTCTGAATTTATGAATCTCAGTCTTACCTGATACTGGATTTTATAAGGTAGATAAGCTTTCCCCTCCCACCAATTGCCATTCCGGAGGTTCTTCCTTATATATTCTTGGCCTTGTTTCTTTGATTTCTCACTCACTAGTCTTCCACCTGCATTCTGTTTTCTATCAAAAATTCATGTCCATTTATGACTCACTCTCCACTCTTTTTTCATTGTGTGTAGTAGATCTGTAGGTACCCCTGTCTTCTCATCACTTCCTCTTTTTCCAGCACCCACTCCATCTTTCAAATGCTAGCATCTCTACTCTTAGCCCAAGGATTTGGTTTGACTAAGTTTGCTCTGTCTAGCCCTAGGGAAGTTTGGTGAAATAAGACAATATCCCCTCCCACCACCCCTCAACCAAAGCTAATAAGAATTGGCAAATTAAAATTCCAGCTTCTTTGCTCTTTGAGAGTTGGGAATACTTTGAGTTGCGTGTTCTGTATTGGCCGTGAAGTTACATAATGGGATTAAGCTCCAGAAGCCTGATGGTCACTGAGAAAATGGGAGAAGGTCATGGCAGCCCACTTCTGAAAAAATCCTGAAGCACTCAACCATGAAAACCCTGTGAAGATCACCATGAGTTGAATACAACTTGATGATACCTAACAACAACAAATAAAAGCATTATTAACAATCTTTGTGGGTTGGTATGGTGTCACATGCCTGTAATCCCAGCGGCTTGGGAGGCAGAGACAGAAGGATTGCAAGTTCTAGACCAGTCTGTGTAATTTACTGAGACTGTCTCAAAAGAAGAAGAAAAAAAAAGGGCTGGGGGTGCAGCTCAGTGGTACAACACTTGCAAAGCATGCAAACACAAGACCCTGGGTTCAGCCCCCGGTATCACACACACACACACACAAAAAAGGTCCTTAATTCCATATCTTACTTTTCTTCTCTCTACTAATGTTTTCTAGGATTAACTCTTATATAAATTGCCTGTATTCAAGAGCCTATATTTCAAAGTTTGCTTTCTGGTGATGCAAAATGGGTTAAATTTCTTCTTTATTATAATTTTAATGACATTTCACATAGGAGAACAGATATTTACTTCTTTTATTATATAGAATCCCCCACATGTCTATCAGTTTGCTGTGCCATGGAGGACGCATGTTGCTGTGATGCTGAGAGCTATGCTACTGGTATTACAGACATCAGTAGAGTCATCCATGGTGGAAAGGTTTCAGCTGAGCTTGCAGACTAAGACAGACTAGGGAATAGAACCTGGCAGCTCACTCCTGGAACAATTAGTCATTGAAAACTGAATAACAGAGAAACACTGTCAGATATAGTGCTAAAAAATGAGACCCCCCCCCCCAGGTTGGAAGGTATTCAAAAAACCACTAGGAAAGAGTTGCCTCCTCACAATAAAGTCAATCTTAATGAGGGGAATGGAGTAAAGCCCCAGGAATCTCCATTTGCTGATGTGGCACGACTCAAAATGAGGAGGAACAACTGTAAATATCCATTAATAATTGGAACATGGAATGTACCTAGTATGAATCTAGGAAAGTTAGAAATCATCAAAAGGGAAATGGAGTGCATAAACATCAACATTCTAGGCATCAGTAAGCTAAAATGGACTGGCATGGGCCATTTTTGAATCAGATTATCATATGGTCTATGATGCTGGGGATGACAAATTAAAGAAAAATAGTGTTGCATTCATCATCAAAAAAGACATCTCAAGATGTGTTCTGAAGTACAGTGCTGTCAGTGATAGAATAATATCCATATGCCTACAAGGAAGGCCAGTTAATGTGACTGTTAAATTTAGGCAGCCACCCACTAAGTCCACACAGGAAGATAGTGAAGATTTTTACCTGCTTCTGCAATCTGAAATAGATCAAACATGTAATCAAGATTAAAAAATATGGCTTTGGTGACAAAAATGATGCTATAGATTGCATGATGGAATTTGTCAGATCAATGACCTTTTTATTGCAAATATATGTTTTCACCAACATAAATGGCAACTGTACACATGGAATTCACCAGATGGAACATACAGGAACAATGTAACTATACTTGTGGAAAGAGATGATGGAAAAGCTCAATATTAAATGTCAGAACAACACACCAGGTGCTGATTGTGGATCAGATCATCAACTGCTCATTGTAGGTTCAAACTGAAACTGAAGAAAATTAGAACAAGTGTACAAGAGCCCAGGTATGACCTTGAGTATATCCCACCTGAGTTCAGAGACCACATAAAGAACAGGTTTGATGAGTTAGACACTAATGATAGAAGACCAGACAAGCTGTAGCATGACATCAAAGACATCATTCATGAGGAAAACAAAAGGTTATTAAAAAGACACACAAAAAAAGACAGACCAAATTACATGTCAAAATAGACTCCGAAACTTGCCCTTGAACATTGAGCAGCTAAAGTAATAGGAAGGCACAATGAAGTTAAGGAGCTAAACAGATCTCAAAGGACAACTGGAGAAGACAAAATCAAATATAATGACATGTACAAAGAACTGGAGATAGAAAACCCAAAAGGAAGAATATGCTTTCTTTTTCTCAAGCTTAAGGAGTTGAAGAAAAAATTCAAGCCTCAAGTGACACATTGTACAGGGAAAATTTTGAATAATGCAGGAAACATCAAAAGAAGGTGGAAGGAATGCAGAGCCATTATAACAAAATGAACTGGTGGATGCCCAACCATTTCAAGTTGTTGTATATGATCAGGAACCTATAATAATGAATGATAAAGTGGAAGCTGCCTTGAAGGAAATGGCGAACCACAAGGCTCCAGGAATTGGTAAAATACCAATAAAGAAGTTTCAAAAAACAGATGCATCACTGGAGGTGCTAACTTGTTTTTGCCAATAGAGTTGGAAAATAGTTACTTGGCCAACTGTCTGGAAGAGATCCATTTTTGTGCCTATTCCCAAGAAGGAGGATCCAACCAAATATGTAAACTATCAAATTATATCATTAATATCACACACAAGCAAGATTTTACTAAAGATCATTCAAAAGCAATTGCAACAGTATATAGGAAGGGAACTGCCAGAAAATCAAGCCAGATTCAGAACAGAGCATGCAACCAGGGACATCACTGTTGATGTCAGATAGACATTAGTCAAAAGCAGAGAATACCAGAAAGATGTCTGTCTATATTTTATTGACTATATGAAGGCATTTGGCTGTGTGAATCACAAGAACTTATGGATAATATTGTGAAGAATGAGAATATATGAGCACTTAATTGTACTCATGAGTAATCTGTAGATAGACCAGGAGGCAGTCATTTGAACAGAAGAAGGAAACACTGTATGGTTTAAAGTTGAGACAGGTGTGTGTTAGTGCTGTATCCTTCACCATACTTCTTCAATCTCTATGCTAAGGAAATAATCCAAGAAATTTCACTTTATTAAGAAGAACACAGCATTATGATTTGGGGAAGGATCATTAACAACCTGCATTATGCAGATGACACAACTCTGCTTGCTGAAAGTGAAGATTTGAAACATTTACTCATGAATATCAAAAATACAGCCTTCAGTATGGATTGTGCCTCAATATCAGCAAAATAAAAATCATTACATCTGGGTCAGTAAGCAACTATGTGATAAATAGAGAAAAGTTTGAGGTTGTACAAGATTTTGCTTTACTTGATTCTATAGTATACACCTGCGGAAACATCAGTCAAGAAATAAAAAAATGCATTGCTTTGGGAAAAGCTGTTGCAAAAGATCTCTTTAAAGTGTTGAAATAATAAGATGCTGCACTGAAGATGAAGGTGTGCCTGACTCATGCCATGGTATATTCAGTCACACTGTATGGTTGTGGAAGCTGGACATTAAAGAAGGGAAACAGAAGAAGAATTGATGCTTTTGAGTTGTGGTGCTGGAGATGAATATTGAATATACCATGGACTGCCAAAAGAACCAACAGATATGTCCTGGAAGAAGTGCAACCAGAATGCTCCTAGAAGCAAGTATGGCCTGACTCTGTCTTATGTATTTTGGATATGTAGTCAGGTGGGCCCAATCCCTAGAGAAGAATATCATGTTTCTTAGAGTGGCAGGTGAATGAGAAAAAAGAAGACCCTTAACAAGATGAATTGGCACAGGGTCTACAATATTGAGCTTAAATATAAAAAAGATTGTGTGCCTGGCACAGAATCAGGGAGTGTGTTGTTCTGTTGTACATAGGGTCACTATGTATCAGACCTGATTCAACAGCTCCCAACAATAGCAACTATTATATTGAATCTGAATACTTTTAAGTAATATTATATCTGTCATTTACTATAGGCCAGGCAGTGTTCTTGGGGGATAGAATAATGAATCACACATAAATTCTACCTGCAAGGGGTTTGTGTTCTACTGAGCAGATAATTCCTACAGTAGGATGTTTTATGGGTGGTTAAAATAGGTTGAGCAGTATATGTCAAGTGCTTAGCAGGTGTGAGAAGTTATATTCATATGAGTGACTTCAGGAGGAGGTAGCATTTGAGATGGGTAAAAGGGAAGTGGATTTGAAAGTAGGATGATGGGACTGGACATTTATAAAAGAGAAAACAATGTGCACAATCCTTCAAGAGCATAGACAAAAATACTGCAGGAATGGTTGTGTGTAGAGAAGCCTTCCTTCTTTAAGGACAAAATCATGTGAAACATGTATAAATGCCTGTAAAAACCCAGACACATGCATAGAATTAATCAAGATTGTAGGGAGATGTTCATATGAAATTGGTGGAGATTGATGATAAATGATTCATATAATGAGGCATTGGAAAGCAAATGGAGCCATTAGATTCCTCTAAGAATGAAAATTAAAAACATCTTTAGAAGGAGAACATTGTGGTTTATGGTCTAGGATATTTCATTCTATGAGGAATGAGTTGACTAGCAGTGAAGAAGAGGCTTCTCTTGGCAGGTGTTGATTTTCTAGTGTGTTTCTCTCTGGAATATTATGGGCTTGGGAATCAGATGTCTGCTTTATTTTTTTGTGTTTTGCAGTCCTAGAGGGTTGAACCCAGGGTCTTGTGCATGCTAAGCAAGTGTTCTCTTGCTGAGCTGCACCCCTAACTCCTTTTTTATTGTTTATCTTGAGACAGGGTTTTGCTAAATTACGCAGGCTTCCTCTGACCTCAAACCTGTGATTCTCCTGCCTTCCCTAGTAGCTGGGGTCACAGGTAGTGCCACCACCCTGGCGTCACAGGGCTACTCTGAGGAATGTGTGGAGAAAAGCTGCGCTACAAAGACAGAGGGCTGGGATTTAGCTTCGTTGGTAGAGTGCTGCTCTGCAGTCTCTGAGGTCCCAAATTCGATTCCCAGCACTGCAGAAATGGGAGAAAGACGTGGCCATTCACTTCTGAGACAATCCCGAAACAATCAACCATTAAAAACCCTTTGAAGGTCACTATGAGTCTGATACGACTCAACAGTACCTAACAACATCAACCAAAGAGAGAAGTAGCTGATGGAAGGAGGGAGAATGAGCAAGCAAGGAAAAATTCAAGGAAGATGTCAAGCTTCTTGAATCTGTCAAAATGCAAAGGATACTAGAAAAAATAAAGAAGAAAAAAGTCTCTATGTGGGCCAATTGGAATTGAAGAGGTTAGCTAGATAGCTATTGACAAGGGCCCCAATAAAAAGGGCTTCATCTGGGTGCGGTGGCTCACACCTGTAATCCCAGTGGCTCGAGGCAGGAGGATCGCAAGTTTGAGACCACAGGCAATCTATGTAATTTAGTGAGACCCTGTTTCAAAAAGTAAAAAAACTGGACTGGGGATGCAGCTCAGTGGTCCGGCACTTGCAGAGCATGCAAGCACAAGGTCCTGCGTTCAACCCCCAGTACTACAAAAAAAAAAAAAAAAAAAAAAAAAAAAAAAGGCTTCATTTTCCACTTATTCAGTCACTGTTCTAACTAGTCATGTCCTCCAGAAGAGTTGTTGTTGTTAGGTGCCATTGAGTCAGTATCTGACTCATAGCGAGCCTCATAGGGTTTTCAATGGCTCTTTCGGGATTGCCTTGGGAGTGGATTGCCAGGCCCTTCTCCCATTTTTGCAGTGCTGGGAATTGAACTCAGGACTTCAGAGACTGCAGCACAGTGCTCTACCAACTGAGCTGAATCCCAGACCCCCAGAAGAGTTAGTGAGGCATTATGTAAGTTTATGGAAGGTTAGGCTTTGAATTTTTTATTTATTCATGTATGTATGTATATGTATTTGTATGTATGTATATACATATATATTTATACCAGTTCTCTAACAGATGCTTAGTGGGAATATTTTAAAAAAATAGAAAGTGATCAATTATTTATTGATAATAGAATCTTGAGCTTAATTGAATGATTCTTAGAGTCCTCCCTGTGCATTAATATTTCTATTTAAATGATTTACTGCTGTAGTCATAACAGTTTTTTTTTTCTGATTTCCACATGAAGCCTTCATGTATAGAGAGAAAGTTCAGAACAGACTCACTGATTACCCACAGTGTCAATTTCTTAGGCACCAATCTATAAATTAGCACTATTAGCAGGTCTGACACCCTGTCTAAGTACCTGTATTTAACCATATGCTGGGAAGACTGCTCATTTCTGCAGCTGTGGAGTAGCGGTAGCTATACATTAATAAATTATGAGTTACTATTTCAGAGAAATTGTTCTAACAATAATAACTAGTCTATTTGCTATTTTTCTTCTCCCTTGGATACTGTAGAAAATAAAATTAATTCAGAAAATAACAACCTTAGAGAAGTAGGAAAGATTAAATCATCATATTGCCAGCCCTTACTCTCTTTCCCAACCTTACTAGATAATATTTAGAATTATTTCAGCATACTAGTTGCTCTTTCAGACCCTAAATCTTAAGCATTTGTTTCATTTCACACATCCTTCAAGGTTATTTCCTGCTATCTTTTCTGTCAGCTACTGGTACAAGTCTATCACACTCTCTTACTCTTCTAAGTTACTTACCTTTTTATCTATTAGTTATTTACCCTAAGTTTCTTTTCCTTTCTTTTGTCATGCAATAACAGAAGCAAGCTGGCCTATAGCAATTCTGCATTCTTAGGATTTTGGAAGTAGCAATTACTCAAGAGTCCCTGGATGCCCTAATCTTACCTTCCTTCCTATCTCACTTATTCTTTCAACAAATATGTCACTGCTCATAATCTACAGTAATATAATTAGGTTATTGCTGTTTGGCTGCTGCAAGATATTTCTGCCTAGCAAGTTCTTCTAGGGAACTTCTGAGGTTGCTAACTATATATATGATGTAGCTATACTTAAGAAGATAGCCTCCTTTTTGTTTCTGCTTTAGCTTTGGAAAAAATTCAAAAATTTATCATTGAGGAAACCAGGGATACCCAAATACCTGATGAAGTAGTATGACTCTGTCCGAATTCATCCACTTCCAAGATCACATAATTATTAGGCTACAGAACCTGAAAGATACCATGTAGATCTATTAACCACCCTTGCAACCATTTAACACTCACATGACAATGAACCATGAGAGTATGAGGTAGAGACAGAGCAACATAATATAGTAGCTACAAGGGTAGGATTCAGAGTCAATAAAATCTAGAGCTTTCATGTATACATATGTAATCTCAGAAAGGTTAATTAGCCTCTTTTTGGCTTTAATCTTTTCAATATAAAAGAGAAATATTAACAATGTCTATACTACAGATTGAGGGGCTTGGAATATGTTAAATAAATGAAAGCTACTGTTATTCATTACCCTTGGAGCACATATAACACCATTTCTTTAGATTTGTGCTGAAATCTTTTTCTGGATATACTCAAAGAATTGAATTGTCAGTCCAACTTTTTGAGTGAAATCTTTTTCTTTTCTGCTGTGCTCTGCATTACATCAAATCAATTAGTAACATAATTTGATGTAATTCAAATATATGTACATGTTTGAGATAGATTTTGAAAAATATATATCTATATTTTCACAAAGATTTTAATAAAAAGTTGTTGTATATCAAATACATTTACTTGTTAGCAGCATGATTTATTTTTTTTGCTGATATTGGGGTTTGGGGGCCAGTACTATTTTGTATGACTTCTTAAAATTACTGAAAGCAAAATAATACATATTCTGCTTTGACTGCAGCTGAAATTAGCCTTTTGTTCATAGACTCAGTCTTAAGATTTTTGAAAACTAAAGGTACTTTAGAGGCACTGATATTTTGTTCTACAAAAATGGTATTTGAATCTCAAAGAACTTTAGTGGTTATACTATAAGTAGGCTTGAGGTGACCCACCTGGGTAGTTTTATCCTAATTTAGTACTAGGACTGGAATGATGCCTGTCCCTTTTAATTTCATACAAGTCGATGTTTTAATCATCAGGCATTGTGCTTCCTTAACTTCTGGTTCCATAGTATTCTGTTTCCTTCCAATTCTCACATGCCCCACGTGTTGCTTTCAGAACTGCCTCTTTACTACATAATGTTCCTGGGTCATTGTCATGAACAGATAACCTGATGTGGAATGCATACTATTTAAAGACTATGATGTTTTTATTCTCCTTCCTTGTTTGTTACATTTGAATAATGAATCAATGTGAACAGTAACATCTTCTATATTAATAAGCTTTAAGTGCAAATTAAATTTCATACGTTTATAACTCAAGTGCTACTTTACTACCTACGTACTATCCATACATGGTAGGCAAAGGACTTCATATTTATTTAGCAACTTTCTAGTGCCAGGGATTTTGCATAAATTATATTAATTCTCATAGCTCATGGAGGTAGGAATTATTCTCATTTTATAGATGAAGCAACAGAGTGAAAGAGATAAAATGATCTGCAAAACTAGTAAATGAAAAGATGAGCTAGAACTTGAGCCTAGATCTGATACCAAAGTCTTTCCACCCTTTATACCCTCTTACCTGGACTGAAGGATAAAGAAATATTGTTGTTAGGTGCCTTCGAGTCAGTGTCCGATGCATAGCAACCCTGTGTACAACAGACTAAACAGTATTGTTAGTGTTTCTTTGATATTCATAGGGTTTTCAATGGCTGATTGTTTTTTTGGAGTGGGTTGCCAGATCCTTGTCCCAAGTCTACAGCACCTGGTGTTCCCAGGAGGTCTACCATCCAGGTACTAACCAGGCCTGACCCTGCTTAGCTTCGGAGATCTGACGGAATCGGATGCCACAGTGGTACAGCTGCAGGCTAAAGAAATGTATATAGTGAAATTTGAAATGACTATGGCCATCTGGATGGAGAGTTCTGCCAAGTTATAATATGAAAAGCAATCAACTTTGCTATGGCAAATATTAACATCAAATTGAACCCCTTTATAGAATAGTCCTACACCTAATAAAATATTCTGATGCAGATACATTTTCTTAGCTTTATTCTCAGATATGATGGTACAGCATTGGCCAGAATTATTGCTGTCAAAACTTTGCACATTAATGGCCATTTTGTGAGACAAAGTGAATTTTCCTATTTAGCAAGAGCTTGATTATTCTCTCTAGACTTCTCTTAATCTCCTGCTGAGATTTGGTTAAACATTTTGAGGATGAACTAATCAGTGTTTTCCATCCTTTTAATAATGTGAATGCATTTTTTTAGTCTAATTTAATATGAGAATATTCAGATGGAAATAACTGGAAAGACTCCCTCAGCAGTGATGGTCTGAAAAAAATGGTCTGACTTAGTAATGTTGATGGATAGGGAACCTCACTGAAGTTTAACTTTTAAAAGAGACTTTAAACAAACTTTTATAATGGGTAACAATTTATAGTTTTATTTTTTGAGACAGGGTCTTACCATGTAGCCAAGGCTATCCTGGAACTTGCTATGTAGACCAGGCTGGCCTTGAACTTGTGTCGATCCTCCTGGCTCACCTCTCCCAAGTGCTGGAATTATAGGCATGTGCCAAAACACCCAGCAAATTTATAATTTCTAATAATTCTCTCATTCTCAAAATGAATGATTCTAGGTTACATGTAAATGCTGAAATTCCTTTCAGGGATCTTATGAGAAGGAGATAATTTATTTGCAAAATCCTTAAAGCCAAACGGATAAGCTTTTGATAGTGACTATTGCTTGAAAATCAAGTTGGCTCTTCCTTCACCACAGTGGAGTACTGAAGCATAAAGTTAGAATGCTTAATTTGAAAATAATTCTCCCCCAAAGAGAAACACTGGCAATTTTTCTGCAAACTACTTGAGCTTAGTGCTGGTAGTTTTTTTGCAGTATTTTTGTGTTGTTCATGAATCAAGATAGTCCATTGGTAAGTGATTAACATACTACTATTTGTAAAGAGCCAATGTATATTTACAATGTTTTGATGTGTTAGATGAAAGTGCATTTTGATGTCTTTGACAGCAAGACTCTTCACCATATAAGTACAGTCTTAGACAGTAATCTAATTTCCCTACTTTTTTCCTATGAGCTATGAAGATTTTAAATTTCAGCATTGTAATTCAGATTTTTGCCTTTATCTTCTCTATTTCTAGTACAAATCTTTCCCAAACTCTTTGAAGACAGTTCTTAAGATTTGATTTATACAGGAGTTGAAAATAATAACCTTTTTTTATTGGAAATTTTTAATGTACACCTTAATGTGATTCGTTCTGACATGCTTTTCATTATGACATTTCCATATATACATTTTGTTGTACAAGAGAATAATAACCTTTTTGTGTGATTTGCTGACACCTGTATGAAAATTGAAGTAGTGAAATATCTCAGTATATAATGAGAGAGCAGAATTATGTTATTTGCAGTATTATATAGTATAGAATGGTAAGTTATTGTAAATATTACCATTTCTCTTCCATTTGATTCTAAGACCCTTGCCCTGGCTTTTCTTATGGAGGCTTTTATATTCTTTCAGGACAGAATATAAAACCATGCTCTAAATTATTGTTTAGCTATCCATATAGTTTATTTTACAATTATTGGTTCATTCATTCTGAATTAATTCTCTTGACTATTATTTTTAAATATTTTGTAAAAATAATTTTTCTAAATATTATTAAAGGTAGTATCTGAACTTGGATAACAATAGAAAATTTCATTCAAGGTTTTGGTATTCAGAGTAGGTATAACAAATAAAATACATCTTTTACAGAATATTTTCAGACTAAGTTTCCTTCTTCTTTCCACTTTTTTTTTTTTTTTGATACTAGCAATTGAACCTAGGACTTTCTGCATGCTAAGCTTGTGTCCCACCACTGAGCCCCATCTGCCCCCAGACCTATTTATTTGTTTAAAAAATACCATGTGCCAAATGTGGTAGTGCTCACCTGTAACCCTAGCACTTGAAAAGCTGAGGCAGGAAGGTTAAAAGTTTGTGGCCAGCCTTGGATCCACAGTGAGAATTTGTCTCTATGAAAACATCCCCCAAAAGCTCACATGCGCTTATTTTCACATCATCATCTCACACTTTTCACTGTTAATGAGTTGGTAGGCATTAGGTCCTGAACTGTTCCTCTCAACACCAGCTTAGTTTTAGATTTACCAAAAAATTATCTCTGATATTTTACTATGAATCTCTATTTACATCCCTAAATCTTTTTGGTTCCTAGTAAAGGAAGAATTCTTTTATCTCTATACATTTATGATGTTTCTTGTATAAAACTATACAATGGTATTAAAATAAATGGAATCTATATTCAAGGCCTGCAACCGTAGCACCGTGGCATCCGATCCTATCGGATCTTGGAAGCTAAGCAGAGTCGGGCCTGGTTGTACTTGGATGGGAGATCGCTTGGGAATACCAGGTACTGTAGGCTTGGGAGAAGGACCTGGCAACCCATTCCCAAAAATCAATCAGACATTGAAAACTGTATCAATAGCAGAGAAGCACTGAAAATATTGTTTCGCCTGTTGTACATAGGGTTACTATGCATCAGACACTGACTTGATGGCTCCTAACAACAATATTTAAGAGTCTGCAGAATCTAGTGAATGTCTATTAAAAGGAAAAAATAACAAATAAAAATTTCTCTATCTGAAAGGAACCTAAACTAATTTCAAGCAGAGAAAAATTTTGAAATGTAATGCACAAATATATTTATAAAAATTCCTCAGTGTTTTCCCTTGAACTGTTTTCTTGTGTTGTCTCATCCTTCAGGATTTCTATGGTATTGTGATAGCTAGAACAAAGCATAGGAGCAGAGACTCATAGACCACCAAGAAAATGGGTATTGTCAGTCATTTGAAAGGAAAATAGAGTATAAGATATATTGAGCCTGAGTCTGCAGAGGGAAGATTAAGTGAAAATTTCAAAAAACATTGGAATAATTAAAATTATATTGTTATTTTAGCAATCTCTTAAGAAGCCTGACTTATTAAGATAATAAAGAATTATACAAGAAATGATGATAACATTTTTGGATTTATTTTTAAAAACAAAATGAAGTCTATGAATTAAAAATATTTACCATAAAGAAGTGATGATGGGATTAGGGCAGAGGAGAGAGACTAGGAATAATTAAAAATGTAAAGAATATAGT